>OMMV01188650.1:0-13018 GCA_900302635.1 Chatrabus melanurus | reverse complement strand
TAGTGAGAGTAGAGAGCAGGTTGAGACAAGCCTGGAGGGGTGGAGATATGCTCTGGAGAGAAGGGGAATGAAAGTCAGTAGGAGGAAGACTGAGTACATGTGTGTGAATGAGGGGGAGCACGGTGGAATAGTGAGGTTGCAAGGAGTTGAGGTGGTGAAGGTAGATGAGGTTAAATACTTGGGGTCAACTATCCAAAGTAATGGAGGGTGTGGTAGAGAGGTGAAGAAGAGAGTGCAGACAGGGTGGAGTGGGTGGAGAAAAGTGGCAGGAGTGATTTGTGACAGAAGGATATCTACAAGAGTGAAAGGGAAAGTTTACAAGACAGTAGTGAGACCAGCAATGATGTACGGCTTAGAGGCGGTGGCGCTAACAAAAAGACAGGAGGCAGAGCTGGAGGTGGCAGCGCTGAAGATGCTGTGATTTTCTCGGGGAGTGACGAGGATGGACAGGATTAGGAATGAACATATCAGAGGGACAGCACAGGTGGGACAGTTTGGAGACAAAGTTAGAGAAGCAAGATTGAGATGGTTTGGACATGTCCAGAGGAGGGACCCAGGGTATATAGGGAGAAGGATGCTGAGGATGGAGCCACCAGGCAGGAGGAGAAGAGGGAGGCCAAAGAGGAGGTTTATGGATGTGGTGACAGAGGACATGCAGGTGGTTGGTGTGACAGAGGAAGAAGATGCAGAGGACAGGGTGAGATGAAGACGGATGATCTGCTGTGGCGACCCCTAACGGGAGCAGCCGAAAGAAGAAGCGATGTGTTTTGTATTCTACTGTATTATTCTGTAAATTAAACACTGTTTCATTGTTTTTCTGTTTAAAGTATTTTTATGTCGTGATTTTACAGAATTTCACTCTTAATTTCACAGACATTTTTTACAGAGTGGTTTTGGCGATATTTAAAATGCGATCAATTAATCAACCTCCAACATAATGGATGTAATTTTTTTGCACATAATAGGAGAACAGAAGGTTTGGTGCACTGGGTACATTTTTTGCCAGTGAAGAACACCGTGGATACCAGATGTTGTAAAACATCAAAGGAGAAGCTAATCATTCCTACTCCCTAGTTCTTACTCTCACAAACATTAACATACTTGACATTTTGTATTAACTTTTGAAGCACATACTGACACTGAAGCTGCTGACGTAACTGCAAACCATGAAACAAACTAAATCACTCATTAATGAATTTTGCGATATTAGCAGTAACCATATTTAATATATCGGTAGTAAATATTTTATGATGCAACACCTGAATTAACAAAGTGTTCAACGTCTGTACTGAAGAGTCCAACAGGTCTGTTTGTACATGCAATTGACAAATATGATATATAAAAAACACAACAAAAGTCCAATTATCTTCCCTTCAAGATGTCGGACTGGAATTATTTTCCTTCATGCAAATCTTAATATGGAGGACTAAACCTGCCATTATTGGAAATAAATAACTGAATTAATGAATATAGTAATAAATAAATACATGTGACAATAAATAAAGAAATGTTGGAATTAAACCTCAATTATGTGCAAATTTGAAAAATAGATAGAAAAAATTAATTTATTTGACGTATTACTTATTTTTCTGAAATTATTCTTTTGTGTTTAGATTAAATTCAGATTTAATTTTTTCCCAAACTATTAATTTTCCAATTTGTTCCTTTCCTTAGTACTTTATTTCCCTATTTATTCATTTCCTTATTCATTTATTTCTATATTTATTGTTTGCCTGTTCATTTAATTACCTTTTGATGTATTTCGGTATTTCTTCCCCCATAAATTAGGGGGTGTGTCTGGAGTATTCAGGCATTAGCAATCAAATCCACACTGCTCCAAACTCCAACAGGTGGTGGTTTTGCAGGTGGCTGAGGAAGATAGACCACGGTCGATAAAAAGAATTTTAGTAACTAGCAAATAAAAACAGATAAATTACATGTCAGTGAATTAATGCAAACAAAAGGCGGGTCATGATGTGAATGATTGACTAACATTCCACATGATTGTTTTTACTTTGTTGTTCCTACGCACCTTTGTACAGTTCCTTACATACCTCTAACTACATGCACTATTTCACTTTATTAGGCAACTTATTAATATCGCACAACAACATTTTTTTTTAAAACTTTGCTACTTATATATTATCTGACTCATCGATGCTCTTCTTCTGATGCAACTTGTTTTCTTAAACTGTTTTTTGTAAGTTCGTAATCCGGTTAATTGTCGACTATAAGAGGAAGAAGTGACGGAAAGGAGAAAAGAAAAAAAAAAGTTTGTTCAGCTGTACGGTGCCAATCTGCACTGCACGGACAGTGTATCATTTCATACCGCTCTTCGAGACTTGAATCGTGGGATCAAAGACGTGCATTTAAAGCATGCTTACTATAATTTGAAAATCTGACTTCTAATCTCGTTTCTGAATCTCACATTAGCCTATTTAGTTTAGTATGTTATTGATATAGACCCTAAAGTGTAATTAACATGTTTTTTCCCCCCCACACCACATTAGGGAGCCCACTGATGAGCTAAATCCAGCACATTTATCTTATTTTTTTTATTTCTGATGACTCTGCAGCACTGAATCATCCTAAACAAGAACAGGACCTTAAGGTGTAGAGAGTAACGTAATATTTAGTGTGCAATAAGATTCCCATCAAGGTTTTGTAAAAGACACTTAGGGTGCTACATATTGGTAACTACCCGCTCAGTGGAATAAGGAGTACCATGTGATGCAGGATGTTGGACCGGAATTATACGTATATCTGTGGTATAGCTTCGTATGATGTGCTACCACTGCGTGAAGATTCATTAAAATCCACCATCCAGTTAAGGAGGAGTTGCACTTACAAGTCTCATGGACAGACACACAGACGGATGGGCAGACAGGACAGGTGGACGGGGTGATTCGTAACACCCCCCCCCACCCATGGGTGTGTGCTACATAACAAAATGGGTGTCGCCTACAACTGTATCCAACACAGTTCTTGTGAAATGCTTTATCTAAGCAGAAAAAAAACAGAGTGACGTGCTTCTGTTTAAGGAGTGCTTCTGGAAATGTTACTCTGTAACTTCAATGCAATAAAAAAAAAAGAATGATATATTTTGCCAACCACAGACCTACTCCATTTTAAAATGACAAATTGCAGCTGACTTCAGTGCTGTGCGTCCTTGATGGATGATTAACCAAAGTGGACTAATCTTTATTGTCTGCGGAAACCATCAGTGCGATCCAGCCAATTGCAACTAAAGTAGCAGAGAGATCTCATTGCTCCACTGACAGCCGAAGCGACCGTTTGCAGTTACCGTATTTAAGCTGAAACAGCCAAGGGTTGGACATGTAGAATGTTTGGATTCCTTGCTGATGCTTTGATGAAACCTTGATTCAGGTGCAGTCGCCTCCACCTGCGTTAATGGATCGCTCCACTAAAATGTGCTGAATATTGCAGAAGAGTTTCCTTGCTGTCTCTGGTTTGTAGTTTGGCGCTTCGTGTTTTGAAATCCAGTTTTATATTGTAATTTGCTGGACTGATTTCAAGACCATTTTGATGGGACATTTATGATAATCAAGATTTCCTATAGTCGCGCTCCTGTCAATAGTTTTACCTTCAGACCAGACAGAAGGACAAGGAAGCTCCAGCTGAATTGACCATGGTTGGCACAGGCGGTCCAGTCGCGCCCTTCTCCGTTTGGGATTATGTTGTGTTTGTTGGAATCATCCTGTCAGCCGCAGGCATTGGGCTGTTTCAGGCCATCCGTAGTCGTACGGAGACCAGCAGTGCCGAGTTCTTGTTGGGTGGTCGGCAAATGACAGCTGTGCCGGTTGCCATGTCGCTCACTGCCAGCTTCATGTCTGGCATCACAGTAATTGGCACACCAGCCGAGGCGTACCGTTTTGGAGCAGAATTTTGGATCTTTGGCTTTTCTTACGCCATCATGTCCACCGTGACGGCTGAGATTTTTGTCCCACTCTTTTATCGCTTAGGGATCACCAGCGCCTATGAGGTAAGTCCATCCTATAAAGGATCATAATTGTGCAAAAGCTACCGGTCAGGTGTAGCAGAAAATCACTTGAAATGGAAAGATCAGTCGTGTCAACATGCTTTACTGGGAGCTAAGTAAACAAAGGGCTTTTAATATTGAATGTAGGCAATGATGTATCTGCTTTAGTTGGCAATCGTGAATCAAAAAGGCTTGTACGGCGTCCAAAAGCTATAAACTTGTTTACTTTACTGAACCTTGGATATGAAAACTGGTAAGATAATCTACTGTGTATGAACAAAATACAATCAAGTCCACAAGTACATGGACAGTGTGATACAATTTGTATAATTTTGCCTCTGTACACAACCACGATGGAGTTGAAATGAAACAATCAAGATGTGCCTGGAATGTAGACTTTAAGCTTTAAGTCAAGGGGTTCAACAAAACGATCACATTAACCATTTGGAGCTCATAAGCAATTGGACAAAGTAAATTTAAGGATTATTGTTGATACAAATCATCGCTTTTATAGTCAGTTTTATTTAAACAAATCAGGGGATGGATACATGAACATTTTCAAGCCACTAAATATGTCTTGGACTTCATTTACATCAATCATTAAGAAATACAAACAATATGGTACTGTGTGGTAAATCTTCTTGAAAACTGAGTGACTTTGAAAGAAGGCGACTGGTGAGGGAAGCCACCGAGATACCCAGACTACTCTGAAGGAGTTATAGGCTTCTGTGGTTGTGATTGGAGAAACTGTACATAGTCTAACTTTTATTTTATTTTATTTAAAATTAGATGTGAAATTTCTGCTACAGTTTGCCAGAAGGCACCTGGTAGACTCAAGCCTAGATTTGATGTGTTTTCTCCTGTTAAAATCCTTCACTGCTCCACTCCACCATGACTGGCGACACTCAGCTTTACATGTCCGTTAATGCAAATCATTTCTCTCATGTTAGGATTTTAGAGGACTGTCTCACTTCAGTGAAAGCGTGATGTTAAGTAATTTCCTACTTCTTAAGTCCGAGAAGACAGATGACGGCCGTTGGTCCTGCAAAACACCAGTATTCTTATTTAATATTGTCATTAGGTGCATGTGTCATTCATAATAGTAATAAAGCTAAAAATCGTGGTGGCACGCAGAGCCAAAATTACAAATGTCGTGTTGCTGTCCTAGTACTTATGGACCTGACTGTAAGTAGTTTAATGGCGTGTGACTGTCCAGTTTTTTGCTGTTTTTAATTCTAGTATCTGGAGATGCGCTTCAACAGGCTCATTCGGTTAATCGGGACAACAATGTACATCGCACAGACGGTAAATATCATTTTATTAAAAACAAAGCTCATTATAAATTTGTCTTTTCAGATTGTTAAAAGCCATGAGTAGAATAGCCAAACGATTAAATGGCTGATTCACATCCGTCTACTTCCAAAAAAATGTTGTTTAAAGGCCAGTGGCAGTACATGGATATTCAGCTGTGGTTGTTGGAGAATAAAGACCTCGGTGCACAAATCTGGTCACAGAATAATCTCCAGGCCTGTGTGGAGTTTTTACAGGAAATGTTTCTTCAGGATAAAATGCTTCCAAGTAAAATTCCTCACAGCGAGGATAAGAATGTGGATTAATACGATGAACAAGGACACTGTTTCTGGAAAAAAGAGTGGTGCTGGAAACAATCAAACTTTGCCCTTGCTGACTATGTAAATGTTAGTCTTGAAAGCAGTGCCTGTAGACCATTAATGTGAAGCACATGCTTATCGTGTTTCCATCTCATCAACTAATGACGGCATGTTTTTCAGATCCTGTACACGGGTATGGTCATCTATGCCCCAGCTCTTGCACTAAATCAAAGTAAGCATTTAAAGCTATTATTTCCACGACAAGTGTAAAAATAGCTTTTTTTAAAAATTCATTTTTCATGGTTGATTATATCTTCAGGAAATTTTCATGGTAAAATATTTAGACGTGGTCAAAAATGGAAGTTAAATGGACTACCGTACTTTTGAAGCAATTGTGTATTTCAATTGCGTTCACTGCGGGTGATTAACTCTGTGCACACAATAACCACTTCATGATTTTAGATGCCCTTTGATACGTGACAGTTGATACACAGATCCGTACCCAGGATGAATTTGTAAAAAATTAGGTTTCTGTACATCAACATCAAGCAAAGCTTTTGAGTACTGTATGTTTGTGTATTTCACCGGTGTTTCTCTGCGTATGATCGACAGCACTTGCTAGATATTGAATGGTTGCAATCAGACAGGCATTAGTCATTTCTTGGAAATAAATAATTGAAGATAGTACCCAATATTTAACATGACATTTGAGTACTAAAAAAGACTGCATTATGCACATTTTATGCAAGCTAATTAATATAATCGGGCAACAATGGAGTTGAAATGAAATTGTAGTGTAGACTTTCTGCTTTAACTGAAGGGGTTTAACAAAAATATTGCATAAACCATTTAGCAATTAGCAATTTGTGTACACAGTCCTTCCATTTTAAGAGGCTATAAGTAATTGGACAAACGTATGAGGATTGTTATTAATTAATACAAAATCATCACTTTTACAGTCAGACAAGTCGGAATTGTTACATGAACATTTTTAAGTCTCTGAATATGTCTTGGACTTCATTTACATCAATCATTAAGAAATACAAACAGCATGATACTGTATGGTAAATCTGTAGTAGACAATTCTCAAAAAGTAAGTAAATGTGCAAGGAGACTAGTGAGGGAAGCCAGCAAGACACCCACAATAACTCTGAAGGAGTTATAGGCTTCTGTAGCTGTGATTGGGGAAACTGTACATAGTGCAACTTTTATTGGTTGCATCATCAGTTACCTTAGTTTCTGGACTATAAATCACTTTTTTTTTTTAACTTGCTTTGCTGGTCCTGCAACTTATATTTCGAACAACTTATGGCCACAAGACGACACCATCTGCATGCATGACAAGCTGCTCCTGTATACTGATCTGAAAGTGGTACTGCAATTCACACTCCGGAGCAGAAGGTGGTGGTAATGCACCATTAAGCTCAATAACAACCGCTGTAAAACAAGAAGAAGAAGATCTGAATGAGATGGCCGTGCTGGGTCTTAGAGAATGAGTGAAATTAATAAACCATGCTCTCAAACTGAAAGACCACGCTCTTTAATAAATAGAGGGACTACAACCTTCATACTACTCAGAACTCCACTTGTTTGGACTGTGTGGGACAGCCAGAACAGCAATGTGCAGGACAGCTAGGTTAAGCTAAAGGCTAACTGTTATATTTTAAAAATATATAGGAGTTTTAAAATGTTTAATTACATTTAAATGTATTTATTGAGGTAAACGTGCACAAGTTTAGGTCTGAACAGATGTCTTCAATAGCACCACATTTCAAAAATAAATGCGACTTATAGTCCGGTGCAACTTATATATGTTTTTACTCTTCATGATGCATTTTTGGACAGATGCGACTAATACTCCGGTGCGACTTATACTCCAGAATATACGGTATGCAGCTTCATGGTGGAGTAGCACAGAGAAGGATTTTCTTGAGAAGATGTGAAATTTCAGCTACATATTGCCAGAAGGCACACTGGAAACTCAAGCCTAGATTTAAAGTTTTCTTCTGAGAAAATCCTTCTCCTAAATGATTAATGTAATATTTTTGAATAAAAGCTGAAACTCTACGTTACAACCGCATCTTAAATGTTTCATTTCAACTCCATTCTGATGATGCACAGAGGCAAAATTACAAAACGCATGTCACTGTCCAATTACTTATGGACCTTACTGTAGCTCATGAGACGTCTTAAAAACAAATATGAGCGGTTGTAGACAGAAAATACCCTTCAGACACTGATATGATGCCTCCTAATAAACATTTCATGACTGAAAATAACCTGTTTCTGTGCTTTTTACTGTAAATGGGAAAAAAAGCAGTTTCTCACCACACCCAGGAGCGGGGCCAATGGAATGGGCCGTCTCTCTTCCACAAAACATGTGGCCACGCCAAACAGAGCAAAAGCAGAGTTAGTGGGTGTGTTTCACTGCAAGCAGGAGTTCATATATGAGCCATTTCAGGTGTACAGGAGAATTTCTCCACGTCCAAACATGTCTGAGTTTCATGTTAAACATTTGGGAATGTTCAACATGAAACTGAAAGGGTATATAAAAACTGATGTTGCAGAATATGATCCTTTAAGCATCATATGACTGGATGAACATATGCAGGTTATAAATGTTTTATAAGAATGTAGATAACAGTACACAGAGACAAATTTGCAAAAACAAAAACATCTCATTTTTAATTGGCTTTAGATGCATATTATTCTCAATCCAAAGAGAAGCCCCAAAATGCCCCACAGTCTGGTATTTGGTATTTTGTTGTGACAACAGAGTTTATATATAGTACTCAGAGTTGTAAGACACATGGTTGTGTTTCTTTCTCCCTTGTATGTACTATTGGGTAAATCCATAAAAGAAAGGTGGTTTTGTTTTAAATATGCACCAAAACACAAATGCATGGGAAAAATACCCTGACTTTCTGTTTTAATTCAAGAGATTATGAAGATTCCGACTTGACGTAATTTGCTCGGAACTGGTCTTGCATTTGGTGTGTCCCTTCTCAGTTGTCTTGGGTGACTCATTTGAAGAAGAATTACTGTGTAATCAAAGTATTTTTCTCATTACTCAGTCACTGGACTGGACCTGTGGGGGGTGCTGGTTGCTACAGGAGCAGTGTGCATCATCTACTGCACTTTGGTAGGTGGCATATATCACAAAGTGTAAATGAGCCAATCAAACGTGTACCAAATGAAGTGGCGACAAGAACAAATTAGTGTCACTGTTATGGTGTTAGTCAGTTTTACACTTTGTTTGCTGTGTGGTTTATCTCTACAACTTATTCTGTGTGACATCGAAGAATATTTCTAGTTATAACATTGTCATATCACAATTATGATTGTTGTTATTGACTTTATTGCGATTTTATTTTTACAGTGTTGATTGCGTGTCAGAACTGTGGGGTGGCGCGACACCGACTAACATGGATTTTGTTTCAGGGTGGTCTAAAAGCCGTCATTTGGACAGACGTGCTGCAAATGGTGATCATGCTGGTGGGCTTTCTGGCTGTTATTGCTCGAGGCGCCGTCCTCCAGGGAGGCCTGGGAAACATTTGGGAAGACGCTCTCAATGGAGGACGACTACAAGTATTTGAGTAAACATACAAGCCCGTGTATATGAAACAGTGCTCCGGCACTGCGAGTGGCTACTGCAGAGCCCAACCCCTGGAACACACTGCGAGCGGCACGGCCGCGTCACGTCGGACACGCGTGTGTGCGCATTTACACAGCATTTACACAGCTGTGTTTGTGGTCTGCCACTGCTCAGTTTTTCCCCATCATTTGTTTTATTCCACAGTCTGTATCTTCTATGACCGTTTTACAGTGCGCATTCAGTTTGGGCTTTTCTTTTTTCTTGTTTTTTTTTAAAACTGGCTCGTTTAGCTGATCAGGCCGTCCAGCCGACAGCACACCTCATGTCAAACGTTTTATAACATATAAACTTAAAAATATAAATAGGTATATAAACACACTGTAAAAAAATTCTGTTGTTTTTTACAGATAAAAACTGGCTGCTATGGTTGCCAGAATAATTCTGTAAAAAAAAATGCAGTAAAAATATGAAAATACCTTTCCAGACAATACTGTAAATTTTACAGTATAAAACCGTTGTAATTTGCAAAAAAATTTAATAAAAGCAGAATGGGATACGGACAGCCTTGAACCACAGAAGTAAGCGCACTAACTGCCACCATTCTGTCAAGTGATGGGAGTTACTCTGAAAATGTAATAATCTACTTTCGGCTTCTCCCAATTTTAACTCGGGGTCGCCACAGCCGATCCCACATGGATCTGCATGTAGATTTGGCACAAGTTTTACACCGGATGCCCTTCCTGATGCAACCCCACATTACATGGAGAACGGGCAGGGGTGGCCTCGAACCGGGAACCTTCCGCACTGAAAGTTATTGCACTAACCGCTAGGCCACCGCGATGCCACACTCTGAAAATGTAATGAACTGCAGAATCCATTTTATCCTACTGATATATAGCCTACTCAATTCTAAACATACATGATTTTTTTTCAGAACTCCTCATATTAACATACTTTGTACAAATACAGTAAAAATACGTTAATAAAGCAATATGGCGTACAATTCATTATATTTTCAGAGTAGTTCCTGTGATGCAACAGCGCAGTGGCGCAAACAGGAAGCGTGCAGATCAACATGAGGATCCCATGCCAAACCTGCTGTGGAGGCCCTGAGTAAAATTGAAGCAGCACAACAAAATCTCATTGAATGGAATTCAATGTACAATAAGTAACAACTGTATTTAAATGATACAGAAATTATTTTAAAAACAGCATGATAATGTTAATTCAGTAAAAATAAAAAGCTGTTGTATTTACTGCTTTAAAATGTAAATGTTTTGTAAATTACAACATTATACCGCAAAATTCGCAGGTTGTTCTGTGAAGGTATGTACAAATTTTTACTGTATTTTTACAGTTTTTTTCCCGTAAAAACAACTGAATTTTTTTACAGCGCACATATAGACTCACCATCAACTTTGTCCTTTTTGATTATTTTTATAAACCATATCTTGTGACTCACAGAGCTCCATGTGAGTTCAGTTGAGGAGCGTTCGGAAAGGGCAGAAAGTGACTTCTTGTAACCGGACAGCAGTCATGTGACTTTTTCCAATCACTGAAATGGTTTTAAAATTTGTACGTATATTTTCCATGGCTGGGAGTTTTTTTCTCCCATTCATAGAAAGCCCAGTAAAAGGTGTTAATTATGAAAGTAGGAAGTCAAAATGACTGTCTATAAGTCATTTTTCGGTCTATTTTAGCTGCGTGGCACACGTGAAAAATAGGCGGCGGGTCTGTTCTGTGGAGGGGCACGGCACACGTGACGCAACGCTCGTGTCTGTGACGCGTCCCTCATGCTGGCGGACTGCGAGGTTTAGTCTGTTAACACAGTTGCCTAAATGAAAATCAACACACAACGCAGCCGTGATGCGAGCGTGACGCTTGTGCGTTTCAGGCTCAACAGCGTGATGCAGTGATTAACAATATACTGCAGTACTACTACTTTATGAGAGGCTTTGTTAAAAAACAAACAAAACACAAATCTCTCTCATCATGTAAAATTGTTCATCATTTTGTGGAACTTGTCTAGCCACTTTGAATTATGGCAGAAATCCTGTGATATGATCCAGATAATCACCGCATTACTGGGTCAGTAGTAGCAGTACTGCAATGCGTTGCTCATACATCGTGAATATAACTGGGTTCTGCCTTAGCCGCTCAGTGTCGGAACGCCACTGTGCGGAAATGTCTCGTACCTGCAGCCACTACCACCTGGATTGATTTGTTTCTGTGAAAAAAAGGTTGATTCATGATTCTTCTTATCATGAATCTGCGGGGCTTTACGTGCTGCTTCTAGTTAAATATACTATACATACAAATAAAACCTATATTGTATCATAAGTATTTGAATACACAATATGACACAATTAACAAAACCTATACTGTGTCCTTCCACATTATCAGTATATAGATGTCTGGCTCCAGTGTAAAAGAATCATAAATTGTTGACATTCTATCAGCTTCAACCCAGACCCTCTGCAGCGCCACACTTTCTGGAGCATCTTAATCGGTGGCAGCATGATGTGGATGTCTATCTATTCAATCAACCAGTCTCAGGTACAGCGCTACATCTCCTGCAAAAGCTTAGGACATGCCAAGATGTGAGTGTTCCTGCACTTCAAGTAAAGCTTTCGGGTCTGCGAGCTTGTGCACACGCCGACATGTCTAACCAGAGTTTTCTTTCCTTAGGTCTTTGTATGTGAACTTGGTTGGGTTGTGGGTAACCGTGAGCCTGGCTGTATTTTCAGGCCTCACCATGTACTCCATTTATAAGAACTGCGATCCACTCAGCAACGGTGACATAACCATGTCTGACCATGTAAGTGCTTCTGCAGTTTTAATGTAACTACATGCCTATTCTTCAACAGCCACACGTGACTACAGCAGTGAAAATGGTTTGTTTGTCAAACAGCTGCTTCCCTACCTTGTGATGGATATTCTGGCATCTTACCCTGGAATCCCTGGTTTATTTGTGGCTGCTGCATATAGTGGGACCCTTAGGTGAGGCCTGACAGAAACACGGAAAAAATACAGCAAGAACACTGTATCATGTAAAGTACTAAATCAAAGTTTTCGTGAAGATTACAGACAGTGGAAAAGAATGAGCTGCCATTGAACATTCACCTTCACGCCTTTTGACTGCAACTAAATACTGTATATTCTGAATACATAATAGAGGTGCACTCAGTAGAGTACATAGCTCCACCAAGACTAAAAACACCCAATTTTGCAATATTTAAAAAAATAGGCATTCCCTGGTTCAACCCTTTATTCCAAATCAAAGCTGCACCAAAGTCCACGTAGGCCATGGGACGAGGTCTGAAAGGATAAACTTTCCTTTGACGACTCACTGAACCAATTTCTGTCAATTACATCTTAAAAATCACATATACTGAACAAAACTTCCAACGCAACACTTAGATTTATTCAAAGCAATGCAATACTTCGAGAACATTTCTCACATTGAATTCGGCGTGGCATAGAGTCAGTCTACTGTCAAATGTCAAAAAAATGTCAAATTTTAATCTGGATATTGTCTGTAAAATTTGCGACATATCTTTGTTTAGTGTTTAATTCAGAATTTTGATGGTAAAACTGTTCATTTATGTTGGTATTCAGGTTGAGTTGAAACTTAGACAGACAATAATTTCTCAGCAAATCGATTGGGATTTAATTCGTATTGACATGTATTCAAATTTGGATTTAGATGACAGAGTAGTGACAACAAAAATAATGAGTACCTGAAAAATAATGTAAATTTTCAGCATATAAGGTACTTTAGAATAGTTTGGTTTGACAGCTTGCGTTTTTTTC
>OMMV01188649.1:0-17772 GCA_900302635.1 Chatrabus melanurus | reverse complement strand
AAGAAGGTCTGGGGTTCGATTCCCACCATGCCCAGTTCCTTTCTGTGTGGAGTTTGCATGTTCTCCCCGTGTCTGCGTGGGTTTCCTCCGGGCGCTCCGGTTTCCTCCCACCATCAAAAACATGCACATTAGGGTCTGCTCCTTTCTCTGCCCTTGACCAAGGCAGCGTCTCTACATCTGGAGTTGGTCCCCGGGCGCCGGACTGTGGCTGCCCACTGCTCCTAGTGGTTGGATTGAGTCTAACTGTAATTAGGATGGGTTAAATGCAGAGGACAAATTTCGTTGTATGTATGTACAATGACAATAAAGACCATTCTTCTTCTTCTTCTTCTTCTAACATGATAACTAAGCATAACAGATGGTGCAAACTATTCCTCTTTAAAACCCTATTAGCTCAACCAGTAATTTGATACCTTTGACCTTTGATACTACAATCACATTTTTCAAAAGAATGTGTCCTACCTAACAACAGGGTCAATCACACTTTGAATCTCTGTCGGTTGTCAGTCGTGGAAGCTTTGTCCCGGCTTGCATTGTTGAATTAATGAAATCTTAAACCTTGACGGACTAATACCAGTACGGTAATTCCCATGCACTCATATGACCCGATGGCAGAAAGACAGAGAGCTGTCTGCATAACTCACTTTTGTGAAAATAATGTATTCGACACAGTCACGCTTTCAGCACAGCAGAGTTTTTAAAGTATTACCATCTTTACAAGGTTCTGTAGAAGCTGCATTGCCAGATTGTGAAGTACATGATCTATCATGCAACTGACATTATGATGCAATGATTTGAGAGAAATAGATGTATATCTTGTTAATCTGGTTTGTTTATGTCCATTGTTGTTATAGCTGACATGAACACACCACATAATGGACTGAGGGCTCTGAAACTGATAGTGGGTTTCCACGCTCATCAGCCGTGACGTCACAAACCCAGATTAGACTGGACCATATGGCGTGCTGCCTGCTCTGCCTCTAATCCTCAGACAGCATTCAGACACCTCTCCACACATTCACCCATTGAATTTACTGAAACACTGCTACAATCAAGTCCATAAGTATTTGGACAGGGACACAATTTTTGTAGTTTTTCCTCTGTACACCACCACAGTGAAGCTGAAATGAAACAATCAAGATGTGCTTGTAGTTTTGACTTTCAAATTTAATTGAAGGGCTTTAACAAAAATAATATCGCATTAATCATTTAGGAATTATAGCCATTTTTATATACAGTTCCTCTATTTTCACCACCCACGTGGATTATTTATAAGGATTATTTTTAATGCAAATCATCACCTTTTTCAGCTGGTTTTCCTTACATGAGCCAGGTGATGGATACGTGAACATTTCTAAGTCGCTGACTATGTTTTGGACTATCAATCATTAAGAAATACAAACAGTATGGTACTGTATGGTAAATCTGTCTGAAGTAGGCAATTCTCAAAAAATTGAGTGACCGTGCCAGAAGGAGACTAGTGAGAAAAGCCACCTAGACAGCTCTGAATGAGTTATAGGCTTCTGTGTTTGTCCAAATACTTATGGATCTGACTTTTTCTGTTTGTCTGGGCACACCACCACTTGTTTTTGTCTATGTCTCTAACTGTCCTTACTGTCCTCTTACTGTATTATCTGTTCACTCTGTTGTTATCACATTTCTGTTGTTTACTACTACCCTCTCCCTCTGTCTCTCTCTTTCTCTCTCCCTCTCTCTCTCTCTCTCTCTCTCTCTAGTTCTGGTTGTCATTGCCACGTGCACACATACTAGACACAACATGACGTAACACATGTTTGTCGGATTCTTCTTGTCAATCTGGCATTCCCCGTAACAGTAAACACATTTTAATTGAACTTTTGCCATACCCAGAGAGGAAACTACCCAGAAAACTTGTGTGACAGTAAATAAGGTCGTGTTTAAACACCTACTTGTCAAGAATAGCTACATCAACAGAGCAGTTCTCCAGGAAATAAATAAGACCAGGAACTAAGGGGAAAAAATATCTTCTCCATGGGAATGCAACAATTAATTTTAACAAAATTTGGAGTAAATGGATAGTGTACATAGTACCTTTCAGACCAGGCTTTGTTTAATAACCTTAATGACTGGATTACTGTTGTAATTAGTGAACAAATGTTCTACTTCTTCCTCTTAATCTGTTTTATTGTTCTTTATCTTATTTTATTATCAATAAAATTAAAGGAATTATAAAATCAACAACAATGTACAGTCAGGATCCCGAAGTCTTTGGACAGTGACGTTTTGTAATTTTGACTCGGTGCGCCACCACAGTGGAGTTGCAAAGAAACAATCAAGATGAGCTTGAAGTGGAGACTGTCAGCTTTAATTCAAGGAATTTAACAACAATATTGCATCAACCATTTAGGAATTACAACTATTTGTATGCTGTAGTAGGATTTTCTTAAAATGAAGATGTGACATTTCAGCTACGGTTTGTCAGAAGGCACATGGGAGACTCAAGCCTCGATTTGATCTGTTTTCTTGTATTAAAATCCTTATCTGTTGCACTCACCATGAAGAATCTATGACTGGTGATGCAACAGGCAAAAGATGCCAATGCACAGTTTCTCTAATCACAGCCACAAAAGCATACAACTCCTTCAGAGTAGTCATGGTTGTCTTGGTGGCTTCCCTCACCCATCTCCTTCTTGCAGATGTGCTTCCACGCAGCTTATTGGAAGGCATTTTTGAGAACTGCCTACTCCAAACAGATTTACCGCACAGCACCATCCTGTTTGTATTTCTTAATGATTGATGTAAATGAAGTCCAAGACATATTCCGTGACTTGAAAATGTTCATGCATCCATCCCCTGACTTGTGTAAAGAAACCTGGCTGTACAAGTGATGATCTGCGTGAAAAATAATCCTTATTTTACTTTATTGAATTACTTATGGAGTCTGAAAATGGAGGCACTATGTATAAAAATGGCGATAATTCTTAAATGATTAATGTGATATTTTTTGTTAAACTCCTTGAATTAAAGCTAACAGGCTACACTACAAGCACATCTTGATTTTTGAACTTTCATCTCCATTGTGGTGGTGCGCAGAGGCAAAATTACAAAAACTGTGTCGCTGTCCAAATACTTATGGACCTGACTGCACGTGACAAACTCTTGTTATGTGACATGTGCTATTTGAATAAAATAAAATTGAAAATAAAATGCCTGCAGTTGATCCATATCCGAAGAGGTTTGAGTGTTTAAAACAAAAGCAAACCGAACTAAAGCACAGTTTTAGCGTGCATGTTCGGGTTGATCGCACGAGTGCCTGCGGTGTGACATTTAAACCTGTTAATTCTTATGCGGATTAAATACTTGCATGCCAGTAGATATAAATCAGGTTCACTGGGCTATAGACACAAACAGGAAAGTACAGTTTGTGTAGAAACCTCGTCCTGCAGCTACACAGCTCTTCCTGAAGTTTCCCTCATCACTTGTTGTTGCATGGCAAGCTATATATAAGAAAGTTTGGGGATTTACAGTGGATGGGGTATTCCCTAATGGCCAATTGTAAATAGAAAGTAGATTGTAGATAATATTCATTAGACTATGTTCAAGACTTCATCTGTGCTGATTTTAAAATATTGTGATAATACTGTATTTCCTTAAAGCTACAGTGGGTAGGATTTATGGGGGGGGGGGTTTAAACAGAAATGGAACATAGCATTCTTAACCATCTGTTCATTAGTGTATAATTACCTGCAACAATGAACTGATATGTTTTCATAAGCTAAGAACAAGACCTTCATATCTACATGGGAGCGGGCCCCCTCATGGAGGCTGCCATGTTGCACTACCATGTTGATACAGCATCCCAAAAGGGACATATTTATTCCATTTTTCAAATTTTACAGCACAGCCAGAAGACTGTAAAAAAGAGAGAGAGAGAGACAGAGGAGTCAGTGGTTGCTCCTTTATACACTGTCTACTGGTTGCTAGTGCAGGCTAACAAGTTTGAGAACCGTCATTGTTATGAAATGGAGGATCATTGCTTATCACAAGAGAAGGCAAGGGAACGTGAATCCACATCGCCAAAGAAGTGAAAATGTGATGGGAAACAAAATCGAGACCAGAGACAGCATAATGCAATCTGCAGCCTCATCACTAGATGACACTAAATCCTACACACTGTAGCTTTAATATTCAAATGGATTTGCATGGGTCGCTGGGGTGGAATCACTGGGATAGGGCAAGTCTCCAAATTTGTGTGTGTAATATAATCACCTCCACCAGCAGACATACAGTAGGAGGGTGGAAGTGATGTGATTGCACTGGTGTGTTTGCTGATGCTAAAACTCAAAAACCAGCATCTGCTATTGATTATGATAACAATTTCTGGAGACATGATCGCTCTGTCTACGAAATGTTGAGCCAGGTTTTGTGGTGACAACAATCTGCCTCAATATTTTTTCCTTGAGTCTCTTTCTTCCATTTTCTTAACACTGGTAGAATGGTTTTCTTTTCATCTCATTTTTGAGCATTCTTGCCTTGTGATGCCACAAAGATTTAATAATGTGGGGAAAAAGTCAGAATTCTGACAGCCTTCTGACAGCACACCTCCTAACTCTTTAGTCGTTGTAATACTCTCCAAATTAACGATGTGTTAATGCATGTGCGCAGGCACACACACACACACACACTTATTGATTTATGTGACTTTATACAACATTCTTACCCAAATATGGGTTTACTAGACCACAAGCCCGTGCTAACGCACGGGAAGTGAAGTAAAAGCATTTTTCTCAGGGGTACTGAACTTTGCATTATTTTAGTCTGATTGTTTCTAGATGAGAAGGTGTCTGTTGAACACTGCTTGCTCTTAAAATAGATGAAAGTCCTGTGAAGTATGGTGTTGGTGTGTGAAGTGACGCCAACGAAATACTCATTAGAAAATAGGAGAGACTCAGACTGACAGTAACTGTTTTATTCATGTGATTGCACAACACAGTACCTGTAGGCTACGGTACTTTCAGCTGCCACAGCGTCAGCAATGCTGCTGTGGGTTTTTATGCATGTATTAGCATGGGAATAAAAGAAATATGTAATTCAATAACTAGTGGGTTGTTAATTGTGGCTACAAATGTCCTCTGACACATCACACGTGTCATCAGTCTGTGCAATTATAGAACCGTAGCTATTCACATGGTGAAACATATAGTGGCAGAGAGAAACTTGGTTCCTTTAGTAGTGTAGATATTGAGTGCTTTTGTTATATTCTTAGTGCCAAACCTTAATGGTGTGATCAAGATTGAGAAATAACCTGTTAACAGTTGCAGCACCGTAGGTTTTTTTCTTGGTGAGGCTTGGTGGTGGCATGACTTCAAAATGTTTCTCCAGATGAGGTTGTTTTTCACAGAAACAATTTTACCTCATGCTAATGTACCAAAGCAAACCGAGTGACAAGTTTAATCAAAATAAATGCATACGTGAAACTTGGGAAACTGCGTGCTTGATCCCTGTTCAGTGCATAGAAAATATCACATGGATGCTGTGGGAACTGTGGCTGCTATAGGACTGAATCACTCAGAAAATGTGAGAAAAGGATGCTGAGAAAAAAATCACATGCTGACTAGCAAAAGCCAGTTTTCTAGCATGGAGTTATGGTGGGGCTGTTGAAATTCTTGGGGAGCTAAAGCCCCATAGAGCCATCTATGCCTTCGGATTTTGGTGTTGATTGCCATCTGGCTGTGCTTCTGGCTCAATTTACTCAGCCTGCAAAAAGACTAATTACACCTTTGCGTAGTTTAAGCGTATGCTGTGGTATTGTCTTTGTCCCCGTGTGTCCGTCCGAGTGTGAACAAGATAACTCAAACAGTTTCGATCTGGTTTGGCCCAAACTTGGTGGAATGGTTGAGGTTGAGCCAAGGGCAAAGAGATTTGAGTTTGAGAAAAATTGGTTAAAAGTCAAGGTCAAAGACCAAGGTCAAAATTTGGGCCCTATGCTTATACTGTATTTGTTAAAGGCACAATCTCACTATAACATTTACCCCAGCGTTTGGTGAATGCGGGAGAGGGGGTCGACACATCACTGTCCAGTGATTCTGAGCGCGCAGGGCGAAGTAGCACCCAAACGTTAGCCAGTGTAGACGATCGCACCAGTAACTTAGGCTAGTGGAGGATGGCATAGGGAACTTGGTCGAACTGGAGATTAACGTTCTCTAACGGTCTCCAACGCAGCCGAAGGTACGTCAGCAAACGCAGAGAAAATTTTAAACATGTTGAAACTTTTTGGACGCGGCCGACGTTCATCACTGTAGACCGGTGGGGGCCGGTGGGGGCCAGTGGAGGCTGGCGGACACTGACGTTTGCAAATACGTGTGTCTACATTGGCCCAAATGTTAAGGTGAGATTGCGCCTTAAAGATAGGCATATGGCTACTATTAAATACAAACTGGAAGTCATAAATTGTCTTTCTGTTGGTCACATGTCATCTGAACTCGAGTGACCTTGAAAGGTCATGGTCATAAGTGTTTGACCTGTGTTGTATAGTAACGAAGTAATAATACTTCACTGCTGTACTTAAGTATGTGTTGGGAGTATCTGTACTTTACTTGAGTTTTTTTAAAATTCTGTCAACTTTCACTTTTACTTCAGAACATTTCCTAACTTAATTGCATACTTTTACTCCGATACATTTTCAATGCACAGTGTCGTTAGAAAAATCAGATTAAATGAAATTTGGTGTTTTCTCCACCGCTCTAAGTCTACCTGTGGCTCCATCTTAAAGGGTGGATGGATGGATAAGCTTCAAAAAATATCAATATCAAGCAGAAATTTGTGGGGAAAAGAACAGCTTTTGTACCTTTGTTCAGGCTCAAGACAACTGATCCTGAATTGAGAAGATTGTTGTAGACTCCATGTTTTAAAGTGCTGGATAAGCTTCATGATATTCAAAGTTCTGACCGCCTTCTGTTGTTATTAACATGTACTTGTGCTTTTACTTTCATTACTTAAGTACATTTAATTATAGATTACTTGTCATACTTAAGTACAGTAAATACTAGATACTTTAAGACTTTTACTTGAGTAGCATTCTCGTCGATGACTTGAACTTCTACCAAAGTCATTTTTTGGTCGGGTATCTGTACTTCTACTCAAGTGTGACTTTCAGGTACTTTATACAACACTGTGTTTAACTCAAACAGTTTGGACCCCATATGGATTAAACATGGTGGAAGGATTGTGTGTTAGTCAAGTATGAAGTGCTTCAATTGTGGACAGAACTGATGAAATGTCAAGACCACACAAAACCATATATTTTGATTTCACTTAATCGGAAAGAATTAAATTGCAAACCAGTCCCCCGTTTCCTTTTTATTTTGTGTAACTACTTATTTCTAAATAAATAAAGCGTGATTTACACTCTATTGCAGTAATTTTCCCATAAATACTCTGAAGTATGCACTATTTCCCGCAATATTCCTCACTGTCATTCTGAAAACTTGAACTTGAACTACAGAGTGAGTAATGGCTGATTCAGGAGGCACAAGGGTATTTACCCATGCCGGGGGCGGAGTTATTCTTCAGTCATAGCCGTGTGTGGGCGGGGTCTGCTGTGAGCACACCTCGCCGGTGTCCATAAATGGTTCGTGACGTCGCGCGCCGGAGGTCCCATTGACATAAAACTGATCGGCCGGAATCCCCTTGGAGGAAATGTAGACACGGACGCGCGCGGGGCTCTTCGCTCGCCCTTTCATCCGCCGACAGGAGCCACAGCAATTCTTTAGGCAATAATAATAATAATAATAAAGCCTCCCACAGACGTCACGATGAAGGTGACCAGCATAGACTGCCGCCGTCTGAGGAAAATCATGAGGAAGGAGTGTGGAAGCTGCCTTATCGTGGACTGCCGACCTTATTTCTCCTTCACCAACTCCAACATCAGAGGCTCCGTCAACGTCAACCTCAACTCCGTGGTGGTCCGGAGGTCCCGCGGAGGGCCGGTGCCTCTGCAGTTCGTCATCCCGGACGAGAGAGCGCTTTTCCGGCTTCGGGAGGGCAGCATATCGGCGGTCGTAGCTCTGGACGACCGGACGTCCCACTGGCAAAAACTGAAGAAGGATAGTGTAGCACAAATAGTAATAAACACGCTGTCGCACCTCGTGAGCGGAGCAAACATCTGCTTCCTGAAAGGTGAGGTTTTAAGATTTTAGCAATTCATTTATGATTCAATTAATCCTTTCCTCCGCAATTTGTAGCTCTTATAATAATCACAGAATGTTAATTTATTATGAAATGAATCCTTTCATCCACAATTTGTAAGCCTTATAATAATCACGGCATAATTGATTATGAAATTAATTTATTATGAAATTAATCCTTTCATCCACAATTTATACGTATTATAATAATCACAGCCTGTTAATTTATTATTAAATTAACCCTTTCATCCACAATTTGGACGTCTTATAATAATATCAGCATGTTTTCTATACTATATATATACTCCATGTAATGTGGAGTTGCGCCAGGAAGGGCATCCGGCGTAAAACTTGTGCCAAATCTAAATGCAGATCCATGTGGGATCTGCTGTGGCGACCCCAAGTTGAAATTGGGAGAAGAAAGTGGATTATATATATATATATGTTTTAAAAGACAATTTTTTAAATAAATAAATTGGAACATTTTTTTCTTTTATAAGACTTATTTTCGTCATTATCCCTCTCGCCTGTGCTGACAGCAGCCTACATTTTTCTCTCACTTGTTGGAGAGATAAATGCCGTGCGTGCGTCAACGGAGCGGATGAGTCAGTAGCTGGAGAAACGCAGGCAAATTGCCGCTGCAATGTCTTTCATTGATAAAAGGGGAGTAAAAAAAATAAATGAAGAAAAACAGAATTGATGAGAGTCTCATCAATTCTGTTTTTCTTCATGGATTGGGGGTCTCATCATGAGACCCCCAATCCATGAATCCCGGCTGTGATAATGTGTTTGAAACGCATCCATTTCCGTCTGTCACCTGTGCGTCCTGAGGACAGGGCCTAACAGGATTACCCCTCCTTCCACTGCCAACTCCTCTAATTAATTACACGCGTGTAATCAGGTTATAAATGTTAATCCAGCATCAAATACACGCTGCTGGTCACCAGGACGTGTGTGTGTTGGCTTGTCAGCGTCAGTCACATTTTATCTATGAGTTCACGCTTTTTCCCCTTTTCTCAGGAGGATACGAGAACTTCCGCTCTCAGTACCCTGAACTTTGCACTGAGGTAAAACCCATCGACCAGAGCGGAGGTGAAGCTGAGAAAAAACACGACAGCCACAGCGAGAAGCTTTGTCACCACAAACCAGATTATGATCAGGTATGGAAACACCCATGCTTCCTTCCTCCTAAGCAGGGCGCACATCCTCTGTCAGGTTTTATTTATTTCGCTTCAGTAGTAAAGGCCCTTAAGTCTGCAGCACAGTCTATCTGGCATAACATTTCTTCTGAATGGTCAACATACATGCTGCGTCCAAGATGACAGTAAACTCGGAAAACCCATTGAGAACTTCAGAGTTCCGAAAAGCGTGCGTCCACTTGATCAACGTGGAAAACAATTCGGCTGCCCGCAGAAACATATTCAAACTTTGTTGTTGTCTTAATGAGGAACACGTAAATAAGTCCTTACAGCTGCTTACTGTGGGTGAGCAAGACGGAAAATGCCTCAGATGAGTGTATTTCTATTTGTAGTCTCGACTCAGAGACAGTATCAGTTATTGCAGACGTCTTTGCAAAAAACTGTAACGCTGGAAACTTCACTAATGTATAACAAATGCAACCCGGCCATACATTCGAATCCTTTTGTCCAAGTTGGAGCTCCTAATTTCCCACTTGCTGACATGTCACGAACGCGGCAGCACTGGCAAGTCTTAAAAATGGAGGCACTGACCTTTCCCTTATCTTCTCTCTGCATGAATGAAAACCCTTTGGCTTTCTCACAGCTCAAAGAGCTCTATTGTGTCTGTCATGGACTTATTTGGGGCTTCTCGACTCCGTGTTTAGGAGAAGCCCTTCAGCTGCACACTCACAGATGAACAATATGTTCTGTTCTTTTGGAGCTTGGATGTTGTGGTTTGGGCCAGAGGCATAAGGGGCGGTGGGGTTCACTGTCAAAGCTGCATCGACATTTGTGGTCCACTGCTGTGTCTTATCGGGTGTGAATTTTATCTGAGTTGTACATTTTCCTCGTTATCTTGACTTACGTCTTTGCCCCCCCTCCCTTCTCTCTAGGGTAAACCTGTAGAGATCCTGCCTTTCCTCTACCTCGGTAGTGCCTACCATGCTTCCAGACAGGACTATCTCAGTGACCTTCACATCACAGCCTTGCTCAATGTGTCACGCAGGGATCTGCAGCCCGGCAAAGGCCAATACAACTACAAGTGGATCCCAGTGGAGGATAGTCACATGGCCGACATTAGCTCCCACTTCCAAGAGGCCATAGACTTCATTGGTGAGTTGGCAAGAATGATCACTTTGTAAATGGGTTCCTGTTAAAGGGACACAGTAAATTTTACAGATTAAAATAGAATCTGCCAGGACTACTTTTGTTCCCATTCCAATTATAGCTAAATAAACTCCATTATAGTGTTAAATCAAGTTGTTCAACTCTAATCAGAGTCATTTATACGAGGGATGTCCCAATCCAAGCTCAAAGATCAGAATCAGCTTTTTTAAACATAAGTCTCACCCGATCCCCGGAGCAGGTAGATCAGGAGGACAGGAGTTGGGCTACCAATGTGTAGACCTGGATTCAATGCCCAGTCACAGTACCTGTGTCCTTGAACAAGACACTTAGTCTGCATTGTTCCAGTCTAGCCAGACGGGGACGTAACCTGCAATGAACTGGTGTCCCATCCATGGGAGTCGTAGATTCTCATCCGCTTCACACTATAGAATCCCAGTGGGTCTCAGGGCTTGTATATGATTCCAGTTCGGTGACCACTACTCTAGTCAATGCTTGCTAGAACACCAGTAGTGTGGCGGCACATTTCAAAAACATATCTACGCTCTGCTTTGTTTCATATATGCACTAAGTCCATTTTTGATGGATACTGCTTCACTCCTTGTAGTTTCCGTGTATATTTCTGTTTGTTTATTCGAGTCATCTTCTTCTACTAGAGCAGGCAGCTGAGTGGATAAGGAGCTGACCTGCCAATATGTAGACCTGGGTTTGAATCCCGCTCATGCTACGTGTTTGTTGTCCTTGGACAAGACACTTAATCTGCATAATCTCAGTCCACCTAGCTGTAAAAATGGGTACTGGCCTTGGTTGGGGAAGTAAAAGTGAGGCATCATTGTAAAGTTATTTGAGCATCTGCTAGATGGAGAAGTGCTACAGAAATGCAGTCCATCTTCTCTCATTTTTCCACAGTGTTTATGAGCGGTTGGCACACTGTTAGCACATTACCACCAGTAGCTGGACAGGAATGTGTAGTACTACCTTCTCTTCCATTTTACCACATATTTAACTAACATTACTACTGACACCTAGGGGTCAGAAGTGAAACACCATAGTCATCACATCCCCCTTTCTTTAAAGTGAATACTACAACAATGCTGCACTAAGTGGAATTGATGAGAGCTATATAAAAATATTCCATTTTTTATTTTGTTTTGTTAAAAAAACAAGAAGTAGCTTGGATTGCAGGTAGGTTTTTTTTTCTTAATGTATTGGACAGCTGTTCAATTGTCAAGTATATATAGTGGATTGACTTAATATACTTGCAGTGTGCCCTGTGCAAGTGTATTATCTTGGAAAATACAAGTATCGGACTTGGACTTGGTAGCGGCAGATCCTCAATATTAAATAACGCAGATCAGGATTGGGGCACAAAACTTGATCGGGACATCCCTGATTTATACTATAATAGAGTTGAGTTCACTCTATGATCGAGTTTAATTAACTCTATTTGGAGTGGGACCAAATGTAGCCCTGGCAGACTCTTATTTTACTCTGCAAAATTTACTTTGGAGACAGTTTGCCACTTTTTTTTTTTTTTGGTGATAAAAGTTTGTCTTTGGATCTGTTATCTAAATATTTGACAAAGGATAACATCTTCTTAGGAAGATGATTCATTTGGCCTAGTGGTTCATTCAGCCAAGTTAGATCAGGAAATAAATACTCCTCCACTACCAAGATAGAGTCTTTTCCTGGAATGTCTTCAGTATATTTATAGTGCAACATCAGCACAAGGAGTCTCAAAAATATATGAGCTGCTTTAGGAGGCATTAGAAAGACGCTTACACGTACTTGTGTTTATTTTTGAAACACTTTGATTGCCTTCAAATAAGCCCCTTTTATCGGCGCGTCTCACCTGCCAGTCACAAACACGGCAGTAATCAGTTTAACGTGATCGCCTCAGACGTTGCCATCCATTCAGTCTGCTTTCATTAAGGTTTGGCTCGTCTTCTTGTCACTTCCCCCTCTGACCTCCCTCCCTCCTCTTTATTGAGAAAAAGATGCTATTATACCATCATTGCCCCTGTGCTCTAATCCCAGTGGATTTCCTGGGTGTGGACAATCTGCGTGAATCGTGGGTGAGGTGTTTGTGTTTTGCAAGGGCTGGGTGGGGGAGTTCAGGGGCGGACGGACACGCGTTCGGTTTGTCGTGGTCGGGTGGGGGGATAAAAAAACTAGCTGTTGGACACACCGTGTAAAAGAGCAGTTGTTGTTTGTGGCAGCAGGACTGTGAAAATGTATCAGAAAAAGAGAGTGTGTGGGACGGCAGAGCGATGTTGGATAACAGCAGCAGTGGAGAATGAACATGGTGTGATGGTGGCTATTTATAGTCAAGTATAGCCAAGGACAAAGCTCACCCACAAGCAGCTTGGCTGAACGGATTGGGCGGGTGCTATCACTGGTATTGTTTAGTGTTTGGGTATGTAGCCTACATTTAGGGTGTATTTGTATTAGCCAACCAATTACATAAGGTAACAAACTAGTTCAGAAGCAGCTTTATCCTACATCCAGAGAGTTCCTGCAAAATGAATCAACCTTAGCAAGTAATTAGCATTCCACACAATGCTGGACCCTAAAATTGCTCACTAATCAGAAACTCTTCTGACCTAATGATACCATCAGGGAAGAAAAAGAAGAAGTAAGTCCTATATAAGCCCTGAGGCCCATTGGTTAGGTCAGATGAGGTCTGGGAGCATGCGCTGGTGCCACGCGTGCCGCATACACCACACCACACCACACAGCCACCTTGGGTCCTGGATGGCAACCAGACAATTGGTCCATCCCTACCTCTCAAAAGTAACCATCTGTTGGCTGCAGCGAGGTTAATCGTGGGCGTCCCCTTGGCCTTCTCCAGCCGCTGGGGTCCTCAACACTGTGGCACCTACATGCTGGATCATGCACCCAAGAAATGCACCACATGGCCAAAATGTCATAGCTGACGTTGCCTCACAATGCAAGTGATACTCCTCATCTTAGTCTCCCTAAGTAACTGTTCATTTGACACAAAGTCATTCCAGCGGTACCCAAAGATCCTCCAAAGAGATCTCATACCAAAGATCTGGTCATCGCCTCAGGTCACTGGTTAGCATCTAAGTCTCACAACCAGTAAGACAGGAAGAACCAGGACTCGAAAGACTTGGACCTTCATCCTCCTGCAGATATCGGCATTACCAAACACCTATGTCCAGCGACCTCATGGCGCCATAAGCTCTTCCCAGACAATGAGAGCGATAAATGGATGTCTCCACACGTTTGACATGTTCATTGCATACAGATGAACGTCATTGTTTACAGATACACTGATGGCCGCGTACAGGTGGTCATTGAAAGCCTGGATCTTAGTCTTGATCCAGGACAATCACAAACTCAGACACTCTGATTCCTCACTCAGCTTCTCAAGTCAGATTCCATAGTGTGAAGCAGATGAGAGTCTATGACTTCCCCTGGATGGGACGCAAACTCAACACAGGCTAATTTCCCAAGTACCCATTTACAGCTGGGTGGACTGAACAATGCAGATGAAGTGCCTTGTCCAAGAATACAGACAGATATCTTGACCGGGAATCAAACCCAGATCTACATATTGGAAGCCCAAATCCTTATCCAATTGAGCTACCCGGTCATACATATTTATTATCTCCTCCTGTCAGGGAGGAGATAATAAATATTGACTTCCTGGTAAATAACGGCTGTTGAATCGTGCCACGACTTCTCCAGCAGACGAGGGTTCATCACTTGAGACTGAGCACAAAGAAAAAGTGCTGCTATAATTCCTTTTCTTTAGCGCCCACCATCCCTCCGCTCTCTCATTGCTTCACCCTCTCCAAATGGTAATTTCATGATTTATTCATGGGGTTGATAGAAGATTAGAGCGGTCACAAATCCTCCTCATTCTCCCCACAGTGACCCGCCACAAGTGGCCCTCAGAGATGTGCTATATAGAGCTTTGTAGAAGCAAGCGTCTGCCGCTAAACCAAAATTAGACAAGGAGAGCGAGGAACAGAAAAAGAGACACGTAGGTGTTTGCAGCAGCTCTGAGACAATCTCGAAAAGTCTCTTTAACACCACTTTTTCAGATGGCAGAACGCAGATTTGTGTGGAGGCATAAGAGCACGTAGGAGGGTCCAGTTCTTAATTTAGAAAACGCACCTCTGTGCCACAGTGAACTGTGCCGCAGGCCCCGGTGCCCCCAAACAGCTGTCCTCTGTGACTCAGACAAGCCTCTGAGCTGCTTGTGGATATCTGCATCCCGCATGTGTGTCAGTGTCTGGAACTCTAAATGTAATGTGTTTGATGAATGTATGTAACGTGCATGAGCGTGTGGTTTTCATGCGTTCTTAATCGCCATTTTAAAACTGTAAGGATTCTTTCATCTCTTCACAAGCTTTATTTAAAAAAAATTTTAAAACTCCAAAATAAATAAATAAAAACCGTACATATAAAAAGAAATGTTACATTTTCACTGCAATTAGCAGGGCATGTTTAGGATTCAGGAAGTCACTGAGTCAGTCAATGAGCGGGTCTGCAAAACTGCCATCAGTTACTCTGCACATACATGTTGGAATCTTTTCATATAATAATTTGCAGTTAGTCTTTTTTAAATCAGAATATTGGCACAAGGGGACATGTCTGGGCGTGTTCAGGCAGACATATGTAAAATAGGCCTTTTGTTTTGTTGTTAATCACACGGCCCTAGTGGCCACTACAGGCCACTGTTGCTTGTTGAAAAAGACAAATACAAAATAAATTATTTTCATTATTAATAAACCAAGTATTGAGTATATTTGAAGCTACAGTGTGTAGGATTTAGGGGTGTTTATTAGCGTAAATGGAATATAGCATTCATAATCATCTGTTCACCGCCATATTGATAGAAGAAGAAGAAGAAGAAGAGCCTTTATTGTCATTGTACATACATACATACAGAGATTTATCCTCTGCATTTAACCCATCCTAATTATAGTTAGACACAATCCAACCACTAGGAGCAGTGGGCAGCCACAGTCCGGCGCCTGGGGACCAACTCCAGATGCAGAGACACTGCCTTGGTCAAGGGCAGAGAAAGGAGCAGACCCTAATGTGCATGTTTTTTGATACAGTAGCCCAAAAGAGACATACTTAATCCTTCTTTCGCATTTTGCAGCACGAAAGAAAAGGAATCAGTGATTTGTCCCCTATACACTGTTTACTGGTTGCTAGTGCAGGCCAACAAGTTTGAGAGCCCTCATTTTTGTGAAGTGGAGGAACATACATATTACTTATGACAAGAGAAGGCAAGGGAGCATGAACTCCCGTTGCCAAAGAAGTGAAAACGTGACGGGGAAACAAAATCATGACTGGCGATGGCATAATGCAATCTGCAACCTCACCAATAGAGACACTTCATTCCTACACGCTGTAGCTTTAATTATAGAATTATTATACAAGCATGGCCTTGGTGGCAACCAGATCTAGGCTTTAGAAATGAAAGAATGTTACAAACAAGCTCCTTTCAACCTTCATGTAACCTTTACCACACCTGCTGCTAATTTTCACCATGCATAACCTTCCTCCCTGCAACCAGGCCATACATGTCTACCAGGTGTCAGACATATATGACTTATTTTATATAAGGAATATTACAAAAGCAAAACAAACTTGCTTTTAGTATTAATCTGGTGCATCAAAGTTAACCAAAGTTTAATCAGTTTTTCCTTATGATATGCCCTTTTATTCTGGGGACGTACAAGCATTGAACTTATGTTTGTCTGTTTGCTCACTCACTGTATTTTACAGGGTACACACCCAGGCTTTTGCCAAAGCCTATGAATTACAATATGTTGTTTTTGATTAATTAAATTGATGCAATATTTTCCAAATATTGTGCAAAAAAATAAATATCATAGTAGGCAAATAATGAAATAAAACTGTGGCCCCTTTGTAGTTACATATCATTAATGTTTGCTCTTTTTTCCCCTTCTTCTCTCAGATAATGTAAAGCAATCAGGGGGAAAGGTCCTGGTCCACTGTGAAGCAGGAATCTCCCGCTCCCCGACCATCTGCATGGCCTACATCATGAGGACCCAGCAGCTGCAGCTGGATGCAGCCTTCGACATCATCAAACAACGGCGGGCCGTCATCTCGCCCAACTTCAGCTTTATGGGCCAGCTGTTGCAGTTTGAGTCGGAGGTGCTCTCCACGGCACCAACTCATGCCACCACCCCCGAACCGGCCACACCCTGCGCTCCAGAGTCTGCCTCCTTTTTTACCAATGACTTTGTCGCCACAACCTTCAATACCAAAAACTTTGAGCCTTCCCTGTTCACCCTCCCTACCTCTTGCCTGCAGTCTCCGGTCCACCACCAGTTCAACCTGAGCCCACTAACTGCACTGCCTTAATACAAACTGTGACTGCGTGTAGTCTTACTTGAAAAAAAAACAACAAAAAAACATATATTTAATGATCTCTGTTTGCTTGGTGTTGCAACCAGCAGACCAGATAGATTGAAAATCAGCAATTTAAAGAAAGAAGAGATAAATTCCTCGTAGTAAGTTCATGGGACTTGAAGTATTTAAACTTTGTTGACTTCAGACTATGATGCTGTTTTCCTGTTGTCTAATCTGAAGCGAAGAAACAACACAAAACAGTGATAAACAGCAATATACATGCCTTAGGTTGATATTGTGATTTATTTGCCTACACAGATCCAGTCAGGCATTTGAATCTAATTTATTTCAAAATCACTGTTTGTCAGATTTGTTTTTTTTCAATAATTATGGATGTCAATACATGTTTAATAAATGTTTTCACCTCAAAAATAAAGTTGTTGTAATATGTTGAATACAGCTACATAAAGATGAAGAAGTGATTTGGGAGTCGGACTATAAGAGGCTAAACTAGAAAGGCACTCAGAAAGTGAAAAGCCCACCGAGCCCAAATAACTTTTCTATGTGATACTATCTCAGGATGTGCAAGCCCATGGTTTTGCCACAATAAGTGATTCAAGTTTCCTTGATCTTGACTTGGACATTCAGGGTCACTCAAGGTCATTTCTAGTGGTGTCTTTTGAAAGCCAATATATGACTTCCTATTAATGTTCAATAGTAGCCATGGGTCTATCTGCTCTATTTCAGGAGTTACAGCCCCTTGAAATGGTTTTCCTCTCTATTGGGTGAAAAATTTCAAAGTTTGATTGACAGTGATTTTGACCTTCAAGGTCACCCAAGGTCAAATCCAATGGCATATTTAGAAAGGCCACATATGACTGCCTACTCATGTCTAATAGTAATTGTGAGCCAATCTAGCACTGTTTATCCACTATAAACTA
>OMMV01188644.1:0-13576 GCA_900302635.1 Chatrabus melanurus | reverse complement strand
TTGTGAGTAAAAAAAAAAAAGTTCTGCTTGCAGATGGAAAGTTTTTGCTCAGCAAAATCTTTTGCAAATCACAACATTTTGTCTTCAAGTTGAACGTGCTTCACTTCAAGTCAAAATCTTTTGCGAATCAAAAAGTTTTGCCTTCAAGTTCAACTGGACGTAATGGGCGGGACCTACACAAGATGAGTCTCCATTGTTGGGTTTGCTTTGGATTGACAGCGTGCGGCTAACTGCCTGCCTTCAAAGCGGTTCGTCAGTCTCCCTCCTTCCCAGAGGAGTGAGGTAGATCACTATTTTTCAGTACAAATGCTTGGAATGCATTACAAGATTCACAGATGATAGTGCACCGACTTAAAAATACTGCTAGATTTACCTTGTTCTCCCCTCTGGAACGTCTCGGGGGGGAGGAAGAGAAATGGAGCAGGCAGTGGCAACGCTGTCAATGGTTCCAGTCAGACATCTTCCAGGGGAGATAATTGGACTTTTGGGTTTATTTTGTTTGTTTGTTTTTAATGCATCATATTTGTCAATAACATGTACAGTGGTGGGCAGCATGGTAACTTAGTGTGTTGCCTCACAGCCAGAAGGTCCCAGGTTCTCTTCCGACCTGGTCCTTTCTGTGTGGAGTTTGCATGTTCTCCCCGTGTGTGCGTGGGTTTCCGCCGGCTGCTCCGGCTTCCTCCCACTTCCAAAGACATGAGGTTGGATGAATTGATGACTCTAAATTGACCGCAGGTGTGAGTGAGAGTGTGAATGTGTTGATCTTTACGGACTGGCGGTCTGAGCACAACTGCAACTAATCTCCTGTCAGCCGAGCATCCACAAACTGTCCAGCAGGTGTCAGATATTACATTGACAAAACAAAGTTGCTTTTTAGATGGATCTGGTGCATCGAAGTTCATCACATGTGAACGGGCTTGTCCTCATTATATGCCCTTAAATTGGGGAGTTACAAGATGACAGCATGTAAGGTTTTTGAGGAGGATGGACTTGTTCATTTATTCATTGACAGTCAGGTTCATACCTAATTGGGCAGTGACACAATTTTTGGAATTTGCCTCTGTGCACCACCACAGGAGTTGAAATGAAAATCAAGCTGTGCTTGTAGTTTAGACTTTCAACTTTAATTCAAGGGGTTTAACAAAAATATTCCATTAACCATTTAGGAATTACAGCAATGTGTATACATAGTGCCTCAATTTTCAGAGCCCATGAGTAATTGGACAAACCAAATATGAAAATTATTTTAATACAAATCCTCTAGTTTTCGTAAGACAAGTCAGGGAATGGACACATGAATATTTCTAAGTCACTGAATATGTCTTGGACTTCATTTACATCAAACATTAAGAAATACAAAAAGTGTGGTAAGTCTGTCAGGAGTAAGCAGTTCTCAAAAACTGAGTGACCGGTCAAGAAGGAGACTAGTGAGGGAAGCCCCCACGGTACACAGACAACTCTGAAGGAGTTATAGGCTTCTGTGGCTGTGGAGAAACTGTGCATAGTGCAACTTTTGTCTGTTGCACCACCAGTGGTGGAGTGGAACAATCATACATTTATTGTTTTATTCTAACCCGCTTATTTCAACTAACGATCACCAGGGGCCTGGAGCCTATCCCAGCAGGCATTGGGCAAGAGGCGGGATACACCCTGGACAGGCCGCCAATGTATCGCAGTGCTGACACATCCAGACAGACAAACACATTCACACTCTCAATCACACCTACGGTCAGTTTCAGAGAGTCACCATTTCACCTAACCTGCATGTCTTTGGAAGTGGGAGGAAGCCGGAGCACCCGGCGGGAACCCACGCAAACACGGGGAGAACATGCAAACGCTACACAGAAAGGACCAGGTCGAAGCGAACCTGGGACCTTCTAGCTGCGAGCCACCACTGCTAACCACTAAGTCACTGTACTGCCCTAGGAGTGGAACAGACAAAGATTTTGTTAAAAAGTAAGGCATGTGAGACACATCAGATTTACTGTATGAAACCTTTTTTGTGATTGGTGTTGTTGTTGTTGTTCAGTAACTTAAGTCATGTTTCTGATTTTCATGGTGGACGTTGTGTTACTGATGTTTCATCAGCCACTTAGAGGTACAGAGATATTTTGACTTTTGGGTCTTTGTCACGTGTGTTTCTCCATTCAGTCGTGGCGATCAGCTGTTGGAGGTGGACTCTGTCAGCGTTCGCCATGCCGCTCTGAGTGATGCTTATGCCGTCCTCAGTGAATGTGGTCCTGGACCAGTCAGCATCATTATAAGCAGGCGCCCCAATCCCAAGGTAAGATGTCTCTGTTTACAATGACTCAGTCCATCCCAAGTCTCAACTTTATTCTTGGTATTGAAATGGAATTGATTTCTGCAGGTCTGTCAGAGTCCAAGTTATTTTTAACCATGTTTGTGTATAATGGGAGAGAAACCGTTAACGCCATCAACTCACTTGGCAGTGAGGTGTGATGAGTGGAAGCCAATGGTCCGATTCTACATAACAAGTTCGATAAAACTCTTGACTGTCTTTTCTCAGGTATCAGAGCAGGAGATGGATTGCATTATAGCTCGAACCACACAAAGGAACAAAATGAGCAAGAACAGACACTCATCTCACAGCCAAGGTTTGAAGGATTTGCTTTTGCTTCAACTTACTGTTAAAGAAAGACAACAGCATGGCTTTAACACTTCAGTAGGACTCAGCGTGGACTGCTCCTAGGTGTCTGATCTCATCAGCCATTCTCTCCTGTGGTCTTGCTATGCAGGTCTTACTTGTACAAGTCCTTCTCCAACAATGAAGACCAGGCAGACAGATGGTTCCCCAACTCTCAGCTGGACCATGAAGAGATTCCTTGAACCTGCCAGTCGAGTAGGTGTTCATTCAATATTCAGTTTGTGTAGTCAGTACTGGTTTTGGTGTACATGTTTTGGTGTTTGAGTTTAATCTCCATGCTATTTGGCCTCTAGTGTTGTTCTCTGTGTGCTGTTATTGTTCTCTGTGTTATCTGTTTTATTCTCCTTCATTGTTAATAGTCTGTCATATTGTCATTCCTGTGTTTCATTAGTCTCTGGCCTCTGGGTTCACATTCCCTTCTCCCTCTCTCTGGTCTCTGGCTCCCTCTCGTGTCCTCTTTCTGCACTAGCCCTCCTGTCTCGGGGCTGTCTCGTCTCGTGTGTCCAATCAGTAATTTCCGCAGCTGACTCGAATTGTCAATCTTCTGTCATCATATTTTGGTGTCTTCCTCTGTCACTGTCTTTGCTGAATTGTTAAGCGTTTTCCACATTGTTTCAAGCCTCTCCAGTCAAGTTCCACATTACTGCCTTCCTGTTACAGACCTTTGCTGACCTCTGTTCCAGATTTTTTGCCTGCCGTTTTGGTATGAAAGCCTCTTGTTATTGAACCTTGCCTGTTTTTTGGATAACCCTCTGTCTGCACCTGACTCATGTTCCTGAACTTTGATTGTATCCTAAGTTACCGTTCACCTTGTCGCATCACAGACACTTGTTTTTGATCCTGGACTATCTGCTAATTGTAAAATAAAGAACTCTGTACTTTCATCATCTTGTCACTGGCTGGCTGGTCATCCAGGGAGTTTTTCCTTACCACTGTTGCCATTGTGCTTGCTCAAGGGGTGGGTAAGGTTAGAACTTACCCTTGTGAAGCGCCTTGGGGCGACTATGTTGTGATTTGGCGCTATATAAATAAATTGAATTGAATTGTCAGTTCTTTGCGCTGGGGTCACACAGTTGTACTCACCGTTACAATACAATCCAGCCTGTCTGTGACCCCGCAGAAGACACTACAATGTCCAGCACCGGCTGGTGGGCTAACCTTCTGTCCTGTGCAATAAGCGCAGGATGGCCAAACTGCACAGTACAATAAACTGCAAAAAGTGGTTTGATGAGGTTTTTCATCCCTAACTTTTTTTTATTTTTATTATTTTCTTTGAACAGTGTGGATATGTCATTTGGCTTCATGCCACCTCTACTGAGAGAGGCGTAGCTTTTCTAATTCTTTAAATCGTTATTTAACTTTACTACCAGTAGCACATGAAAAACCGACTTTGTGCTTTCTCTTCTGCATTTTCCGCAACTCAGAGGGGGGAGGGAGGGAGGAGGGCTGAGGGCTCAGAGATTTCATTGGGCCAGCCCAGTGTCAGTTTAGAAAATGAACCAATGGGCCGCTTTCCGTGTTTTAAAGGCCCGCGTGGTCATTAATTTTATAAACGATGATTGCATCGGCCCAAATGTGCGTCAATCCAGCTGTGCACGTCAGATCTTTGATGAATTTTAATTACAGTTTTTTTTAAAAACTATCCATTTATCCATGTTATTTTTTCTTTGTCAATGTTTACCATTTGTAGGAAGGGTCCCTGAACTCCGAGACAGACTTATCACAGTATTTCTCTCAGGAAGAGTCTGGCCGCTCGTTCCAGTCTGAATCTATGCTTCCGGTTTCGAACAGTTTTGAGGCGCTCCACCACAGGAGCTGCACCACCTCTGAGGACAACAGCTCCACACATGCACATGGTACGGTGGCACTCAGTTAACTACCATGAAAAGATTTTCGGTTTACGTAAGCCAAGTTCCAGATTTAATAACCTTTCATCAAATTTAACTGTAATTTTCTTTCTCAAACATAGATTGAAATGGTCTGAAAATTTGTTTAGCATTGAATTAACGGAACCAGTCGAGTGAAGTTAGATTTGGTTCAACTGTCAATCATAGCCTGTACAGTATATTGTGTTCAACTGTCACCTTCTGTTTTGTAGAAGTGGAGGTTGGCTTTGTGTGTCACGCTTCAGAAGTCCCTTTTGAGCATCATGTGGAGACAACATGCCAGCCACCTGCCCGGACCACAGTACGAAGCCCTCTTCTCCGTCAGCGAAAGATTATATGCTTTGACAATGACGTCAGTCATGGTGATGATGCTGACAATACTGGAAATACTGCTCTCCAAAGGCCAACAAATTCTAAGACCACAAATTCCAGTGATGTCTCACCGCCCCACGTCCCTGCAAATGACCTGGTAGTTGTAACTACTACATCTTCCTTGGAGGTAGATGTTCAGAATGAAGACTGTGGGGATTTACAGAAGTGTGTAAATAATGACATGCCTACACCAGTCTGTGACAAAGACATCACAAATAAGCTCAAGCCAGACTTAATGTCTATCTGCTGCTCATTGGAGGTGTCAGGCAGCACTGACTCTGGGTCCAGTCTCTTGACCATCAGTAATTGTAACCGTGGCAATCAAGATGATGGACAGTTGGAACCAAAGCGTTCCCCCAACCTTGAACATAAAGCAGTTACACATGTGCAAAATACGATCAGCACAGAAGCACTAAAGCTGCCACAGCAAGTAACAACCACAGCTGATGATACTTCTTCACAATTGGCACCATTGGAACGGCCACTCCAAGCTCCAGACTGCAGGACAAATCCCAGGACTTTGGATGGTCTGACACATCACCAACACTGTAAGGAGGGAGACGATACTGACACTGTGATCCTGAAGAGAAGTGAGGAGGAATCCTTTGGTCTTGACCTGGAGATTACCTCTTCCCCTCTGAAAGTTGTCATTGTTGGGTTGAAGCCTGGAGATGCTGCACACAGGGTATTACTAACTAGTTTCATCTTTATGATAGAGATACCCCAAGCCAGATTTTTTTTTCAATCTGACACTGATACACTCAAGGTATTGACCAATACTTGATACATGTCTGATACAACAGTTTTAAAAATCCACTTAAAATCAAAATATTTCACTGAGTGAAAGTGATTAGTATTTTTTAAACACCTATTGAAGAATGATGGAGCAACTACAGCTCATTTAACTACAGGTGGAGTCTGACACATTTGTTTTTAGATGTGCGGATTTCATTCCTATAAAGTTTATAACACTAAATTGATTATTCTCTACATTTTCACAATATTCTCAATATCACGTTCATTTCTATAATATTATATGTGTTTGGTATATTGGTGTGTTGTCCAAATACAGACCTTACAGCCGCGTTGGTCACGTGTGTACAGACAGACAGCATACTCACCGAACTGAAGTTAAGCTACTGGGCCACACCCACAGTCCTCTGTTTTAATTTGTCCTCCTTTGTCATACCTGTAATTTCTTTTGGACATGCAATATTTAAAAATGACATCCTGACAAAGCGTGATAATAACATTTACATTTTTAATAAATAAGCTTTAGGAAGTGGTGTTGTCCTGTATAGGCCCTGAGGTCCATGGTGCCGGTGCGTATGCCCAGATTCCGTAGCATTAAGCAGAAGAGAGTCTAGGACTCTTCCTGGACGAAAGGAATGTTCAGAACAATTTACATCCCAGGCCATGACCAATACCCATTTACAGCTGGGTGGGCTGAGACAAGGCAGATGAAGTAGTAGTGTGATTGGGAATCGAAACCAGATAGACATATTGGGAGCCCAGCTCCTTATCCCACTGAGCTACCTGCTCTACAGATGCCATCAGTTTCTCTCAAGTAACACTGGTATAGGTGCAACTGTACTTTATACCTTTTGAATGTCAATGAATGAATACTATAAGCCTAACTTGTGTCTCCTTTTCAGTTTTAGTTTAGAAAAAAATGTGCATTTGATGCATTTTTGTATATTGAATTTTTCTTGAGTATTGGTGCTTATGTTGCTCAGTAAAACTCTGTTATTCCTCTTTTCTCACCACGCTTTAGGAGTCCATGGGTAAGCTCAGTGCTGGAGATGAGATTGTAGCAATTGGAGATAAACTGGTTATCAACTCTAGCTATCAGGAAATCTGTGAGCTCATGCACAACCGTCCCGTAACACTGTCATTGGAGATTAAGAAACCACTTTCAGGTAAGACCTGAATTTAGCATCACATTACACTGACGTTGTACAGTAGGTCATTCAGGATGAGTTCGGATACCACTGTTTAACTTTTAACTGTACATTTGCTCTTTTTGTCTGTATCTAGTGTATAATAAGCAAAGTCGACATCTTGTGCAGAACATGTACAGTGAGGTAAAAGGTCAATTAAGCACTTCCAACCAGAGGTCATTCGATAGGAGCTTTGTGGTCAAGCGTGTCAATAGAAGACTTATGCTGCTGTCACAATGTGACAGATTGAGGAAACGTATGTGTAACAGATTGAAATAATCTGTCCGGTGGCAGAAATCGCTTAATTTAGCAGTCTCCAGTGGATTTGGGGCTCTGATGGACGGATAAGTAATGATAAAACGGACAGTGAGTGGACAGCCACCGAATGTGTAGTGACTTTACCGACGGAACAGATGACGAACGGATAAATTACTGGTTTAGCTAATGTAGTTTTAAAAAGGAATAGTTTACACCATCTGTTATGCTGAGCTATCACGTTACGGGGTAACATATGTCATATGTTATAGTATGCAATGGATGTTGACCTTGTTTGACCAATACTTTGGAGTCCAAGCATTCAGCACAGTCAAAACTATTCCATTTATTAATCATATTAGCTCAACCAGTCATTTGCATCACTTTTTACCAAAATTGGAGCAACTTAAATTTTTGACCCTTGTACAAACTGAAATTGTCACCATTTTTGTTGTCTTTACGCCATAACTCCATAACATTCAGTCACAGATAGATCAAATATACCTTTTTAGAATCTTTATGATCAGGCAAATAATATGGTATATGTTTCAATATGATTGGAGGTTTTTACATTTTGACCCCTGTGTCATCCTTCATTGACCTCTCATGGTCCTCAGAAGTCAAACCCAACTTGCCTCCACATCTGAAAATAAACATTATGTTATGTACTAACTGTGGTAGAAATTTCATGCTTGTATCATAAACTGAAAGATTCCCCCATTCTTTTGGACTTATCGTCTACACTGTGCTGTCATCTATGCTCTTTAGTGTCAAAGTGAACACAAACCATGACAATTCTGAAGGAGTTACATGCTTCAGTGGCTGTGATTGGAGAACCCTTTGTCTGTCTGGAACCTTTCCTTGCATTTCACATACTGACCCAATATTTAGGGGGAGTTGTTTGTATATGAATACACACATCTGAACAGTTTGTGCATGTTCTGTGAAAACATTAAATACAGTGACATACATTTCTGGATCATTCCTGACACAAGGTATGCTGTGTTTCTATAATGTGTGGACGTGCCCTCTACAGCAGAATAAATTCTTTTTGTTTGTTTGTTTGTTGCAAGACAACGTCAGTGGTTTCCAACTGTGTGCTATAAAAATCCAAGAATGTACAGGATTTCATTGCAGCTGAAGACTCCACCACTGATTGGTCTGATTAATGCCGTTTTGATTAGAGAATAGTGACAGAATTCAAACAGTAGCATGCAAAGGATTTGAACTTTTATACATTTTTTATTATGTCACGTTAAAAAAACAAAGGAATTCAGTCTTCTGTATGTTAAAAATTATAAAATTAAGCCATTTAAACTTACAGTGAAACCAAATCCCTCAAACATCATATAAATTAAATAAAAATATCAAAGCCAAAATAATGGAATGCATAAGTATCTTGGTGGCTTCCCTCACAACTGTTTATATTTCGTAATGATTGATGTAAAGTCCAAGACACATTGAGTGATTTGGAAATGTTCATGTATCCTTCCCCTGACTTGACTTGTCTGTTTCTGTTTCATTGTAATTATGTTGGAGAATTTGTTTTCACTGTGAGTTCAAAGGACATAATTTTAGAAATTTGAATACAGACAAATCTGGATCCTTTTTTTTTTTTTAAAAACAGTTTTTGTTCTGAAACGTTTTAGTGCCTCCACTGAAGTCCACCAATCCTGTGGTTAACTGTACTTAACTCAGTACAGGTGGGGGCGCTATACCACCAAAGTACAAATAACAAAACTCAAATCGGTGACATTCTAAAAATATCAATTAACAATGATTCTGGATTTTCATCTCTTCCGTGACCCAAGGCCGACCTCTTCATCTATTTTTTGTGAAAACAGTAAACAGGGCAGAAATCATTTCTTCTGTGGTGGAGGGAGCTAGAAGGCAGCAGATCAGAGGAATCAGCTGGTGTAGTGTGACAACGTGCACACTCTGAGCTGCACAGCACACGGTTGGAGAGCAGCATGATGTGTGAAGGTTTTTTTTACAGTATGCACGGTGTCTATCATCACGTCCCTCTCAGCTGAAAACATCCTGCTTGTTTGTACGTCTCTGCGTGATCGTCTCGTCTGCTGCTGACAGCTTAATCATTGGCTGTGTGTTTGGGTATTTATAAGCTAATGCTAATCAGCATGTTTTTAAACAGAGGATGCTGTTTTTCCTTCTTATGATGTAGGATCAACCCTTCCACACGTCCCCTCCCAAAGTGACCTGCAGGCGTCTGGCTTTCTGTCCATGGTGACTATCTTATACAGACTCTTTTAGCAGCTCCATTCAGTCTGTAGCATCTCAAAGACAAAGTGAAATGCATGCTGGGACTGGTATGAGTATCTAACCAATGAAACCAATTATTAAAGGGGTCATATCTATCATATTTCAACAAGATGTCTTAAATAGAAATAGTAAAGTTTGTAGCCAAAAATGTAGACACTGACACTGAAATTTTGCATCCTAAAAATTCCACATTTTCAGATTCGTGGGGATGCTTTCACACCTATAGTTAGTTTTTTGGTCCAAGAAGCAAAATGTTACAGTGCTGCATGTTTTACTTGGTTCAGTTCAGCTTCCTTTCAAATAGCAATATTTCTAAGTGGACCAAAAATGTCAAGTGGATGTTTTTGGGACAAAGTCTTTTGGGGAATGCTTGAATACTGTTGGAATGACTTTGAATCAAACAAATGGTTACTTCGGGAGACTCGGATGTAGAGTACCACTTGCACTCTGAGGTCATGTCAGCTACGACATTTAGGCCACGTGGGCATGTTCCAGCGTGCACGTGCCTCAGTGTTGAGGATCCCAGCAACCGGAAAAGCCCAAAAGCTCACCCATGTGTCACCTGGCTGCAGCAGAAAGATGACTAGGTTCAGGAAGTGGGGATGGACCAGTTGTTTGCATGGATTGTTACCAGTCAGGACCCAGGGCGGTTCTGCAGTGTGGTGGATGTGGCGACACGTGGCACCAGCACTTCCTCTCAGTCCTGACCTGACCTTCAAAAAATGTCACACTCTCCCCTCGTTGGTCAAAATTGTTGTTTATGTTCCAGGGTATATTTTGTAGCATCCAATTCGGGACCGTGGTAAACAGTCTGGATAGCAAACTCGACTCGTTTTATTTGATTTAAATCCTTCTGAGTTACTCACTAAATGGATTTAGATTGTATGACTCCTTTGACTCACTTGAGTCAGTGTTGCCAAGAGCGCAGAAATCCTTCAGTCGAAACATGAGCCACCGTGTCCAAGTCCAAGTACATGAACTGTGGGTCGTCTTCTGTTTGTGCATTTGTGATTTTGATTTAGGAAATGAAACATTTAGTTAAAATTTCTGAAACATGAATTATTAGGCTGTAACGTTAGTCCTAAATATTTCTATAAGTCAGCGAGCTAAACAAAAAATGAGCTGCATCGGAAAAGTTTGTTTTTCCACTAAGTTGGTCTATAGTTGGGTGTTTGACACTCGACTGAATGAAGTCATCGGAGCTGCAGTTTAGTCGGTCTGTGCACCGGCTGAATCGAACATTCACCCAAATCCAGCGAGTGACTTTGTGTTACTCAGTGCTTCGTTTGTAGTGATTCTGTGAGTCACTACAGTCTGTACTTCAGTGTCACTGAAGTACAGACTGGTGAATGTTCTTTGCTGTCAGTAGTTTGCTGAACACTTTATTTTGTTGTTTTGGTGTCTGACAAATTTTCAGTGATGCACATCTGTACTCAGCGACTTCTTCAGTTTCTTTGTAGCCAAACAAACTGTCCAACGTGTGAAATACTTACCGGGCTCAGTGGTTGGGTTTGTGTTTTCAACAGGAATGAACGGTACCACAGTCCACTTGGAACAGGAACGAGTCTCACCATATCAGACGAACCATGGTCGAAGTTTTTGCGCTGCATCAGAGTCTGAATGCATTCAAACCTCCTCAAAGGAAGTGAACTTTCAGAATAAGAGGACTAAGCAGTGTAGGTGTGAAAGTACCCCGAGAAGCTTTCTGTCTCTGTGCCTGTTGCTTTAAATGTCACAGATGTAAAAAAAAAAAACAAGCCTTTTCCGACTTAAATTTACTTACAGCAGGGGAGCTTCTACTTGTAGCGCCATAGAAATGTGAGACACGAGGAAATTTAACACAAAACTCCATTTTATTAACTGTAAAGATTTTGTACAATATGACCCCTTTAATTAACCTTTACTTCTTCTATTCCAGTCGAATCAGGAGCCTTTGGTTCCTTAACCAGTGATCTATTTCTTCCACTTCAGAATGTCACTCATTGTCTTATATACTCAGCTCCATAAGTATTTGGACAGTGACACAATTTTTGTACATTACGTGGAGTTGAAATGAAACGTTCCAGATGTGTTTGTAGTTTAGGCTTTCAACTTTAATTCAAGCGGTTTAACAAATTTCAGACACCCAATCAGGACCACAAAATGGGTGTGATCTGTGGTAAAAGTAGCTTTGTAGAACATTGTGAGCAATCGGGAAAATTTTAAACATGTTTAAAAAATGTGTGATGTCGGGACACATCGTGATCCACAAAATGTGAATAATTGGATGTAATTTGTGCGGGTAGGGGGTAATATTTAGCAAAAGTCAGGGCATGTGAGCGGAGCGAGTGTGGAGTGGAGAGGACAGCTTTTGATCGGAGCATGAGGCGGCACATTAGAAGAAACTGGAGCGGCAAAGCCTGAAACATGTCTCACTACACTTTCGCATACTGGAGTGGTACCGGACCCGCACACACCATACGTCTTTCACTTTAATTTTACAGATGGCTTTGTTTTTTGTTTTGTTAGTGCATCTTGAAATAAATCATTTCTGCTTGAGTGTGGATTTGGCTGCTCTGCTACAATTTAAGCCAAAATTAAAATACAGTGCAGATTGTTTTGTGCTTTAGGCCGAGCAGTGACTGATTTTATTGGAGCGCGGTGAAAATTGACCAGAGTAGAGAGCGATCATGAGCACAGCGGTCTGCTGTGGCTGTGTGTGGGGGAGCGGGGGGAGGCATACAGGTCTGTGAGCAATCTGCACCACTCCGCAAAAGCATTGATATCACACATGTGTGTGATATCAATGTGGCAAAAGTAGATGACAGTGGACATGCTTGTACAACAAGCAGTGATAAGGACCTACCGTTCTGTGAGCGGAAGCCTCCTCATTCTCCTCTGCAACATAAATCCATAGCATAAATCCCATGAAAAACATGGCGCGCTCTTCAACAGAAGACAGTTTTGAGATGTTAACAGACACATTTTAGCTTTGTGGAAAAGTGCGGTAATAACCGCGGGAGTATAGACTGCATGGAGTAGCATTGCGCAGTACGTGCACACAAGCAATCGTGCCATTGGACTCTTCCTTACTCAGGCGTAGTCAGCAACAACAGTAGGAAACAAGAATTTTGCCTGCTATTTTAATAAATCGCACTTTTCTCATTTTTGGAATTGTGACACAAATTGGGGCCAAAAATGTGCAATGGGAGATCAGATTTAGACTTCATTTAGATCATCATTAAGAAACACATACAGTGTTGTACTATGTGGTAAATCTTTCTGGAGTAAGCAGTTCTCAAAACTGAGTGACTGTGCAAGAAGGAGACTAGTGAGGGAAGCCAACAAGACACCCATGACAACTCTGAAGGGGTTATAGGCTTCTGTGGCGCTGATTGGAAAAATTGTGCATAGTGCAATTTTTGTCTGTTGCATCACCAGTTATACAGCTTCATCGTGGAGTGGAACAGAGAAGGATTTTCATACAAGATAACAAATCAAATCTAGGCTAGAGTCTGCCATGTGCCTTCTGGCAAACTACCGTATTTTCTGGAGTATAAGTCGCAGTTGTTTTTTTTCTAGTTTGGGAGGTGCAACTTATATACCGAAAAATCACGTGATCGTTATTAATAATAATGATAATGTTAACTATTTATATAGCGCTTTCCCACGAATCAACCCATAAAACAAAATAAACTCCAATAATAAAAGCATAAACCTACTTTCGGCTTCTCCCAATTTCAACTTGGGGTCGCCACAGCAGATCCCACATGGATCTGCATGTAGATTTGGCACAAGTTTTATGCCAGATGCCCTTCTTGACGCAACTCCACAGAATGGGCAGGGGTGGCCTCGAACCAGGAACCTTCTGCCCTGAAAGTGGTTGCACTAACCGCTAGGCCACCACGCTGCCCCCCAATAATAAAAGCATAAACTCCAATAATAAAAGTTCACTACAACAATACACAAAAATCCCAAATTAAAGAGCTGATAAAAATATCAAATGTGCTCACGTTTTTGTTGTAGTTTCCAAAACTGTGGGACAGCAATCCATCTGTGTCAAATAACATCCAATATGTTGTCCAACGCATGTTTATTTGTCTGTTTTGCTTATTTTTGGAAAAGCCCTTATGTTAAGTAATAGCACACATTGTGGCGTACGCTTGGGCTACTGAGTTCCTGTCCGTTGTTAAACTCGC
>OMMV01188638.1:0-10375 GCA_900302635.1 Chatrabus melanurus | reverse complement strand
GAAATGAATGTCTGGATTTATAGAGTTTTGGCAACAAATATAATAAACTTTGGGTTTAAAATCACCAACATTGTTGTTTGATTTGCCAGTTATTGTGGAACATGTTCAGACTGTGCCAATAAACAGATTTCACAGGATAAAATGAATGTTGGTATGATCAGTGGGTCTGGGTAGAAAATGTCAATTTTCTCAAAACAGTTTTTGGATTTATAGCATTTTGGAAAACAGCTCTTCATATGTTGTTCTAAAATCTCGATGTACTTTTCTGCATTAATGCTGCCATCACAGAAGTGTAAATTACCTTTGCCAAGGATGCTGACACAACCCCATACCATGACAGACCCTGACTTTTGAACTTGTATCTGATAACAGTTTGTATGGTCCTTTTCATCCGTGCAAAAATATCTGGAATACTGATTAATCTCACCACATTACACATTTTCACTATGTGATGGTCCAACCCAGATGCCTCCAAGCCCAGGGAAGTTGACACTGCTTCTGGACAAGATTAAAATAAGGCTTCCTTTTTTGCACAGTAAAGTTTTAAGTGGCATTTGTGAATGTAATTGTTGTGCTTGGAAAAGGTTTCCCAAACTAATCACTTGCCCAAGTGGTTATAGCAGCTATTGATGAATGACGGTTCTTGATGCAGTGCCATCAGGGATCGGAGATCGTGTGTGTTCAGCTTAAGCTTGCACCCTTGCCCTTCATACACTGTAATTCCTCCAGGTTCGTTAAATCGTTTAATGATATTATGCACTGTAGAAGGATAAATATGCAAATCCCTTCCAATCTTTCTTTGAGGAACATTGTTTTTAAACATTTCAATAATTTTCTCAAACATTTGTTGACAAACTGGAGATCCAATGCCCGTCTTCAAATAGTAAAAGTAAATGTAAGAATCACTGCAGGATTTTTTATTTTATTTGCATTTTCTATACTGTTACAAATTTTCTGATTTGGGGTTGTAGATTTAATTACCCTCAAATAAAAGCTGACAGTCTGTACTATAAGCACAAATTCATTGTTTAGTTTTAAATAGCATGCTGTGATACACAGCTAAAATAAAAACGTTTGTCAAATTGTCATTCTCCAAATTATGCATGAGCTGATTACTGGTTTCATGGTTTCACTGGTTAAATTTTACTCAACAGAAATTCTGGAGCACAGGCTTCTTTGAAGGTCCATTCATACAATTAACCGCACAGCAAGTGATATTATGTCAGAAATTTGTAATAAAATGCTCAGAAAGGACAAATATTCAAACTGATCAATTTGAGTCGCCAACAGCTAGCAGCCACTGCTCGCGATGCCCTGACCCCAGCACACAGCTGTCACTCAAACAGACAGCAAAGCATCCACGCCCCTAATTATCCATAACTTTAAGGCGTAAAATAGTTTAAACTGATAAGTTATTCAAAAAAAAAATCACCCCCTGTACAGTTGTCAAGAACAGGGAAACTAGCTATAGAGAACTAAATCCGTTTTTTTGTACCAGACTGCAAACATGTTTATTTCTGGAGTAAAGTTGGACATTTTAACATGGTGTTCTATGGGGAGTGACTCACTTTTGGAGCCAGCCTCAAGTGGCAAATCAAGGAACTGCAATATTTGGCACTGCTTCATTTTTATATCATAGTTTGAAAATGTCACAGTTACAAATTTGGACAGATTTTCGATTCAACGCTATAAGCTCTAAAAACAAACCTGACACCATTCCACAAGGTTCAATCAATGAGTTTTGAGTCTCTAAAAAAACCCATCATGACCGAAGAAGTGTGGGAATATTTCGGTTATTCTCGCCTATCTGTAGCTTAGAGAAGGAACCTAACATGCGCAGCAATTTTCTGAAGCACGTAACAGGAAGAACTTCACACCATGCACAGCTCTTTGCTGAATTTATGGTAATATTCAGAAATTAACCACTAACTAGGCAGGAAGCTGCTATATTAGTGAAATAAATATTGAAGCTTCACTCACATCAAGCTAACATCAGTGAGTTAGCTTGATGCTAGTTAGTGGTCAGACTTCAAAGCAAAACGGCACAGAGTTAGCAAGCTGTGGAACAAAATGTATTACACTTTTCAGTTATGAAAAAAACTCCTTTAACCTGTCAGTGAAAAATGATTTCACTTTGAAAATCGCAGCACAATAAAAAAAAAATGTGTTGCTCCATGATGCTTTGCTTTGAATAAGGGAATTGCACATCTCGGGCCGCGCGGTGCATTGTGGGATTGGTATATTTTTAGGCTACGACACAACAGCTCAAGATGGCAGAAAGCAATATGAATAACAATGATTTCGATCAGTTTAAACTTTGGAAAGTTGATGGCTTAAAGCGTTTTTGCAGTCGTCGTGGACTGCCTGTGACATCCAGGACTGTGTCCGGCAGTAAAGAAGAACTGATTGCTCTTGCATACGTGGCATCGGCCCACAATCTAGCGTGCATTTTGATGAAGGAGGAGGAGAGAGAAGGTGTCAAAACGACAACTTGTCCTTGCTGACAGTCGGAGTTAACCAAATTTCTGACCCTTTGAAGACAACACACTGATGGCTGCACGAAGCGCAGGGCCTAAAACTGTGGCCACCGTGCATGTTAGCCAATACAGCCAAATATTTGCTGAACAGGCTTTGTAATGACTACAAGGAAGGTGAGCTGAAATGGAAGCTCATTTTTGAAACATTATATGCCTCACGAGCTTGTGGTGTGACAAACCAAACCTGGGCAATATTACAGTGATGAAAAATATTAAATGTATTCTGCATAATAACTACGGAATAATTTGTCACGGTTTCAAACATATTGACAAACTAAATATCTGCAAGAAAGTTACATTTTTGTTCATCTTTTACATCCGTCTGTGTCTTTCTTCTCAGTCGGAAATGGAATCAAAACAAACAGAGGTTTACATCCACATTTATTCTCCTTGTTTTTTGGTGGTGCCGGACAATCATGCATTTTCTCTGCTACCATTTTAGCTTATAACTGGCCTTCGTGCAGTGGTATATAACTGTGCGCACCAGTCATTGTTATACAAGTTTCTTAAGGCCTTTAATGGCTGAAAATGCTTTAAAGTTCATGGTCCGCTGCATGTACTCGTATATAAATTTCACTGGCGCCGTGGTTTGTGTGGTAGCCGAAATAGTTCAGTTGGAAAATCCAGAGAATACACAGATGCGTTGTGCAATTTGCTTATTCCAAAAAACTACAGCAGCTAGCTCAGTGAGTCCGTGTCATCATCAATGCAAAAAAAAAAAAAGAAAAAGAATAAAAACAATGGTTTCGAGCTTAAATCTGTGGATATGTAGCGAGAGAAAGAATGTGTGCATCAACAGTGTAATAATGTGACCACAGAGGGTGTACCGTGGTATTTTTGGCTAAAATTGTCATACTGTCTCATACCAGCCCATGCCTAGTCCAAATATGTATTTATATCTATGGACCAAAATATAAATGCATTTAATTGGAAAGCAGTTTGTACCATTCCACTACACAAGATTGTTGGATTTGGCTTTAACACAAAGCTACACTGTATAGAGGAAAGATCACATAAATATATCAACTCAATACAGCAAGCAGATTTTCTGGGAGAGCTTCAAGTGATCAGAAACCAGACGTGAAAGGTGCTACACACTGGAGCAGGAACAGCAGGAGTTTGTGTTAATTGTTGGTTCCTAACAATGGCAGACAAAGACATACCTGTACTGCAGCGGCTCTATCTACGTTACTCAGATAAAGTCTGTAAATGGCCTGCAAGTAAACAACATAATCACCATCAGGATAAAGAAGTGCTGAAATAAGGATGCACAGCATTCCAACCGTGAACGAGTCAATTATTGCATCTGTAAGACAGCCAGGTTTTTATGTTCCTGTTCCCCTGGCAACTATATCCTACATTTGAAATGTAACAATATTCTCTGTCCATCCATCACCCTGCTCCATGCTCACTGTGTGCTATGATTGGCTTCAGCCTCCTGTGACCTTCAACAGAATAGAGAATAGATGGGTGGACAATATCTCCAAGGGATGTTACAATCCATTCACAAGATCAGTATCGGGCCAGATCAAAGAATTTTTTGATTGAGCAATATTGGCTTTAATGAATACAAATCTCACATTGATCAGTTTGTGTTCCATCGTCAATCTGTTTCATAAGCTCCACCTCAATGAAGCTGTAGTCACCATTCTGTTCAACACTTTGTGGTGGCTCACCAGCCACATTGCGGCACGTTTCAGAAGCTTTTCAAAAGCATATTGACACTGTGTTTCCTTTAAATACACACCAAGTCTGTTTCTGAGAGATGCCTCATCTGGTACGCTTCTGACCAGCTAATCAGGTAGCGCTTTCCACACGAATCCACAAGTTTTTCTCTTCATCCTGACTCATCAGTGTTTTCCTCTGTGCAGGACCATAGAGAGGGCCTATACAGCCAGGACCCTTTTTTGGTTGAAGATCCACTTTTGAAGACATTTTCCATGTAATAATAATCAAGTCAAGTCTGGGAGCATGCACTGGTGCCATGCTTCGCTGCATCCATGAATGGCAACCACCCAGGCAGACAACCGTTCCATCCCCACCTCTCGAAAGTAACCATCTATCTGCCGCAGCCAGGTGAGGCGTGGGTGTCCCCTTGGCCTTCTCCAGCCACTGGGATCCTCAATACTCAAGCACCTATGTGCTGGATCATCCACAGAGAAATGAGCCACATGGGCAAAATGTTGAAGCTGACGCTCTCTCACAATGCAAGTGATACTCCTCATCTTAGTCTCCCTAAGTAACCGCTCATTTGACACAAAGTCATTCCAGCGGTACTCAAGGATTCTCCGAAGAGACCTGGTACCAAAGACATTGAGTTGTCGCCTTAGGTCAGTGGTTAGCATCCAAGTCTCACAACCATACAGTACAGTATGACAGGTAGCACCAGGACCATAAAGACTTGCACCTTCATTCTCCTGCAAAGATATCAGCATCTCCAAACACACCTGTCCGGCGACCTCATGACTCCATAAGCTCTTCCCAGGCATCTCTCAATGTTAAAGGCAGAGGACCCAGAGACATGAATGTCACTGCTGAGATAAGTGAATGTCTCTACAAGTTCAACACTTTCACCACATACAGATACACTTCTGATGACTGAGTCCAGGAAGTCATTGAAACCCTGGATCTTAGTCTCGATCCAGGACAATCACAAACCCAGATGCTCCGATTCCTCACTCAGCTTCTCAAGTGCTGCAATCAGGGTATCCATTGATTCTGCTAAGATCACAGCATCGTCTAGGAAGTCAAGTTCAATAAACCTTTCCTCGCCAAAAAAAAACACCTAAGTTGTTGGTTTCCACAACCCTACCCAACACCTAGTCCATGCAAGCATTGAACAGTGTAGGAGCCCTGATGAACACCAGCTTACACTGGGAAAACCTCAGAGTCTCTGCCTCCGCTCCGTACAGCACTTACAGTATCTGTGTATATGCTGGCTATGATGTCCTTGGGGATCCCATGAATTCTCAGGATGTCCCACAGAGCAGTCCGATCAACTCAATCAAATGCTTTGCCAAAATCAACATAGGCTACAAAGAAGCACTGCCGATATTCACACTTGCATTCTATGAGTACTCGCAGGGTCACCCCAATTGTCGGTGTACGGAGGGAGTGGCAGTTGCTGTGGCAGACCAGCTCCTTCCAATGGTGTTGGATGTAATAATAATAATGATAAAAATTATAAGGATGAATGTATTTTTAACAACTAAAACAGCCACCAGTCTTTGATCCATGTTGTTCAATCAATATTACTTTCAGTATTCCAGTTTTACAACTACAGTGCTACACAAATTGGAACTAATGAGAGCCGTAGAAATCAATTCTATTCATTATTTTGTAAAATAAATAAATAAACATTAAGGACCACCTTGGATTGAAGGTAGTTTTTTTCTTAATGCATTGCAGAGCTGTTCAATTGTCCAGCATATCCACTGGACTTACTTTAACATGCTTGCAGTGTGTCTTGTGTAAGTGTATTATCTAAGAAAATACAAATATCCGATCAGGACTCAGTATCGGTGGATACTTAATATTAGTTTCTTCTTGGCTGGTTCAGCCAGCGATGATGTCCGCTGTGTCCTTTTTTCATCTCTTTGGGTTTACAGTGTTCATTACTCTTGGCCATTTTGTAGTCATGAGTCATGAGTCATAATATGACAACAACCAATCAGAGTGGCACTTGTCCTTCCCTTTAAACTGGAGTATATAGTCAGGTTCACTATGTCAATAAAAGAGCTTTCTTTTAAGGTTTATGGAGATTAGCAACCCAGTACATTTTTGAAAAGCTTATAACATGAGGAATAAAAAAATCTGTTTTTTGAAAAATTTTGAAAAACCAAAATGGCCACCGTGAAATTACAATTTCTTAATAAGTCAGCCTCTGTTTGACATAGAAACTCCACTCAAAGTAGTAAACCTAGGTTTTTGGTCCCAAGGAATCCAAAAGGAATATCAAAATGCACTTAAAAAAAGAAAAAAAAAGAAACCATCACCACATAGCACCAAGTTAATCATCTACTACATCTTGTGTTAGTATTTCAATGAAACACAACTTCACCTTCGTAGGAATATTTTCGCCTCTGATATGGAAAATGGCTCAAAATGAATGATATATCAGGAATAGCGATTTTAAAAGGCCAGCGGTGGATTCCTGGGGTCTGAAAACAGCACTTTAAATGAATTCTCTATGTCAGTTAGTACCACAGATATCTGGAAATTCTTATTTTATGGCAGCCATTTTGAAAATCTAAAATGGCTGCCATCAGGGCATCTGCGCAAATGTAAACATTGGTTTTCAGATTCCTGGTGTTCTCACTCTTGATTTCACTATTCTTTCTCATAAGTTCATGCTGTGGCTCATCAATTTTATGCCTCTGTAGTTACTGCAACATTGCCCATCACCATTGTTTTTAAAAATTGGTACCAATACATTTCTTCTCCACTCCTCAGGCATTGTCTCACTGCTAAAACTTTTATTAAGCAATTTGGTTAAAAATCCCACTGCTGTCTCTGAAACATCTCCATGCCTCCAATGGTATGTCATCTTGACCAATCACCTTTCCACTCTTCAGAGCTGTCCTCACTTCATCCTTAAGCCACAGTTACACTATGATGTTTGGGCCAACGCGGACAAACATATTTGCAAATGTCTGTGTCCACTGGCCTCTGCTAACCTCCACTGGCCGCTGCCGGCCTCCGCCGTTAGCCTGGCATTTGCAAATGCATTCGTCCACATGAGCCCAAAAGACATAGTGTGACTGCGCCTTTACTAATCTGTTGCACTCCCTGATTTTCTTTGTTCATCAGCTTCTCAAAGTACTCCCCCCATCATCACAACACACTCTCCTCGCTTATCAGCACATTTCCATCCTTTATCACCCTAACCTACAGCACATCCTTTCCAGCACACTCTCTCTGTCTGGCCAGTTGGCAAACACCCTTTTCTCCTTCCTTAATGTTCAACTTCAACATAAAGCTCACTATACACTTTTTTCTTAGCTGTCTTCCCACTTCTCCCTTCCCTTTATGCCACATCTTTGTATTTTAATTTCTGAATTTCACTATCTGATCTTTGCTTTAGCCCGCACTCATCCTGCAAACCACCACTCAATGCTGTGTAGCTACACTGTCCCCTGCCACCACCTTACAGTCGCAATCTCTTTCAGAATTAGACTCCTACTTATGACATAGCCCATCTGTATGCACCTTACTCCACTCATACATGCATCACCCAATGCTCCTCAGTTTTCTTAAAATATGTATTCACCACAGCAAGTTCCACCCTTTTTCAAAATCCACCAACATCTGCCCTTCCACATTTCTCTTGACACCATACCTACTTATCACCTTTTCACCACCTGTCTTCACCAACATGCCCACTCAAGTCTGCACTAATCACCACGCTTTTTGACTTGGGTACACTCTCTGTACCTCAAACGTATTCCAGAAATCATCTATCTCACACCCCACTTGTAGGGCATATGTGCTGATGACATTCATCAGCACCCCTTCAATTCCCAGCATCACACTCATCACTCTGTTACACACTCTCTTCACCTTCACTATACTCTTAAAATAGTCTTCCTTCAGAATTACTCCTGTAACGAATCTAGGCAAGGAACCCAACACAGAGAACCACAACGAAATGCTGGAAAACCTGATTTATTGTTTTCACAATAACTTTCAAAAATAGCAGGCAGGAGACAAAACAGGAGGATATAAAGGACGACGGGTCACTGGCTTTATCAGGGAAACATGAAAGGTAGGATGAACATGGAGGGAATGAGACAAGGTCAAATACATGGCAGTAGGGCTAATGACCTTGGAGATAGGGTAGAGCCCAATAAAGCGCGGTGCTAACTTTCACCACGGGGTCGTTAATGGCAGGTCTTGTGTTGAGAGTCAAACAGGCTGACCCACCTGATAATGAGGAGCCGCGGACCGGCGCTTGTTGGGAGTGCAGCACGGCCACCCGGGCCCTTCGTCAGGTGGCAGCATCATGCATACGCAGACACAGAGGGAACCGCCACCTCTTCTTCCTTTGCAGGAAAAAGAGGCGGCTGGTAACCATACACACCAGCAGAAAGGGGACAGCCCAGTGGAAGACACAGGGAACACATTGTGAGCATAATCTACCCAAATGATCTTATCAGCCCATGATGAGGGTTGCTGGGAAATCAGGCAATGGAGAACTCATTCTAGCTCTATTGTAGCGCTCGGTTTGGCTGCTAGTCTGAAGGTGATAACCCAAGAAGAGACTAACGGTGACACCAATTAACTTGCAAAATTTGTGCCAAAATCATGAGAAAAAGTGGGGGCCCCGATCCAAGACTATGTCAGTGGGAAGACCGTGAATATGAAACACCTGGTTGACCATAATCTCAGCCGTTACCCTAGCAGAAGCCAACCTTGCGAGTGGAACAAAGTGGGCCATTTTCAAAAAATGCTCTATTACCAAGAGGATCACAGTCTGTCCCTTAGAGGGAGGCATCCCAGACACAAAATCTACAGAGAGGTGGGACCAAGGGTGACAAGGAAACCTCTCCCGCTGGAGGAGACTGGCTGGGGGCTTTGAGCACAAAATGAACAGGCATTTAATTTACATTTACAAGGTGGGCCACCAGAATCTTTGCTGAATGAAAATTCTGTGTCCTGGTGCCACCAGGGTGACATGTGAGCTTAGAGGAATGCCCCCATTGCAGAAGCTGTGAGCGAACAGCCAGTGAGGTGGGCACTCGACTGGCACCTGGACATCCCGGAGAGCCCTTTTAACCTGCTGTTGCATCTCCCACTCCCATGCTCCCAGGACACATGTGGGAGGCAGAATCATAGGAGTCTCAGAGGTTGAATCATCAGGGGCAAACTGGCAAGGGAGAGCATCGGCTTTCTTACGGTGGCTACCAGGGTGATAGGTGAGAGTGAAATTGAACCTGGTGAAGAATAATGCCCACCTTGCCTGATGAGAGTTAAGCCTGTGGGCAGTTTTGAGATCCTGAAAGTTCTTGTGGTCAGTCCAAGAACATATAATATTCGACCCAAACAGCAAAACTTAACTACAGCCAAAAAGTGACCCATGACATACTCCTGCACATTTCTCCTCCCATCCACAACATGGTAGAACAGTTTGAACCCACCTCCAATGCTACTGGCCTTTCCACCCTTCCACTTGGTCTCTTGGACACACAGTATCACTGCCTTTCTCTTCTCCATCATAACAGCCAGCTTTCTACCTTTACTAGTCATAGTGAAAACATTCCAAGTTCATATTTGTACCACTCCTCATCTCCCACTGCCACCGGACACGCCTTCTCCTTCTCCTCCTTTGTGCAAAAGTAGTTTTTGCGGGTCTGATCGCCAAGTCACATTGTGAAAATGTCAGGTATATTGGTCACTTAACAATGTCAATGTTAACCTTCCCCACAAGTGTGTGACATGTGGACAAATTGGTAAGGATCAAAGGGGTAATAGGTGATTGCTGCAACCTGATGAGAGTTAAGCCTGTGGGCAGCTGCGGCAGCTGAGGAGACTCAGGCTGCCGACCGAGATGTTGGTCCAGTTTTACACGGCCATCATCCAATCCATCCTCACCTCCTCCATCACTGTGTGGTTCGCTGGCGCCACTGTTAAGGACAAACAGAGACTGCAACGCGTTGTGCGTACGGCTGAGAGGGTGATCGGCTGCCGGCTCCCCTCTCTCCAGGACCTGTACGTCTCCAGGACCCGGGGCCGGGCTGGTCGGATCAGAGCCGACCCCTCTCACCCCGGACACAGACTGTTCGACCCTCTCCCCTCAGGCAGGAGCCTACGGTCCATCCGGACCAGAACCTCCCGTCACC
>OMMV01188637.1:0-13713 GCA_900302635.1 Chatrabus melanurus | reverse complement strand
GTTAATATGGCAATATGACATACAATTCATTATATTTTGAGAGTATTTCCTGCAATGCAACAGCACAGTGGTGCAAATAGTAAGTGCGCTTGCCTCCCAAACGAAATACCTCAGGTTCAAGGCTACTTAAGTCCTGTTCTCCTTATACAGTTGGAGTTCTCTTAGGAAAAACCAGATCAACATGTAAATCCCATGCCCAACCTGCTGTTGTGGCCTTGAACAAAATCTCATTGAATGGTATTCACTCCGCAAATTTTATATGTTTTGTAAATTACAACAACATTATACTGTAAAATTTGCGGGGTGTTCTGTATTTACATATTTTTACTGTATTTTTTAAAGAATTAATCTGGCAACTGCAGCTGCCAGTATTTTTCCGTAAAAACAACGGAATTTTTTTACAGTGTAGAGATCATCACGATGGCGACGAGGCAGAATTGTAATCCACAATACTGGGCCTTAAAGCCAGCACACTTGGCTTGTAAGGAATGGATTAGCGTTAAGAAAGAAGTCGGCCAAGGAGAAACAAAAGCAGAATTATGGAAAAGAGCTTCCTTATTGAAAGTTTGCCAGAACTTAGTAAATGTTTGTAATACCTGGCAATCCAAAAAAAAAAAAAAAAGTCAGTGGAAGTGCAATAAGTGTTTCAGAGAGTGAGGTGAAGGTTTCACTCTAACATTTTGACAAAGCTTTCATCACTTATTAAAATATGTGCTATAAAGGACCGAATTTTGTTTGAGCTGTAATTTTCAAGGCTCTAACCTCAGGTCATTGTTTACTTCACAGATTAAAGTTTTCAGGAACATCAACGAAGACTGTTCTGCAGTGTGATTAACTCACACTGTTGGCGTGGCGACAGCGAGCGTGTTCCAGCATTCAAATGCTTCATTGTTGGCGGTTCCAGTGACTTGACGAGGCTCACGTAACATTTGTCTGTGACAGGATTGCTTTCGGGAAACAGGAATGGACCACAAGCAGATGTATCGACGTACAACAGCAGCAGATACTACCAAACCCGACCCAGAACCTGACCACAGCAGGTCCCACAGATATTTGTTTCAGTGTAATTACCTGAGTTGTTGTTTGTCTGTCTCTGTTTTTCAGCAGTGTATCTCAAAAGGTTATGAATGCATTTCAGCTAAATTTGGTGCAGCGGTAGGCCTTTGGTCAAAGAAGAGTTGATCACATTTTCGGACAAATAAGGACCAATGATCATATTTAATACATTTTTTTTATTTCACCTAGTAATTTCCAAGTTATTTGTACTTTGGTGAAACAGCAACCCTACTTGCACTTCAACTTTGGTTGAGGATAAATAAACAGATGGCTGTTAGGCCTTCGCGGAGGTATCTGCTCTCTTATTTCCTAATTGGTTGTGATACTTTGAGTGTGAAGCGGCCTGGAGGCCAGTCTACAGAGAGAGTTATAACAATGCAACTCGATCAAAAGCGCTCAGAGAGGCCACACCCACATTACAAAGTATCAGGAGGGCTGTGAAAAAGTTGCATGGGCTTTTAAACAGTCAAGTGCAACAACAATAAAATATCTGAAGTTCATAAAATTTGCCATTTTCCAATAAATTAGCACCGCGCAAGTTCCACTTTAACCTCTGACCTTGATTTCTGACCGATCCTAACCAAAAATAAAATCACTTTTTCTCATACATAGGCTCAGTGTTCCTGCCATGATTGATCAAAATTTATGACCTGAACGGTTGTTTGCTTTAGGGGAGAGAAATGTTTATCTCCAATCTGATTAAATTTCAATTTACTTATACGTGTAAATTGTTCCTCCCATGGTCAAGAGGAAATGCACAAATGCAAGCAAAGAAGCAGCTCAGCTGCAGGATATATAACAGACATGAAACTTTAAAAAAAAAAAAATGCATTTATTTTGTCACAAGAGCATCGAATGTAAAATCTGACACGTTTTGTGAAAGTTCATTTGCAAACAAAAAAACATGTTCATCTGATCTGTCGCTTATGCACACAATCTGTGATGGCCTGAATGCGGTTTATGTTAATTTTGCGCGTGTGCTGCAGATCAGGACATAAATAATGTATGAAATATGTACACAACTCACAAAATGTCATTTATAAATTTCAAGTGTAGCTGCTGGGTGCTTACAAATGATTGTCAAAGTGGTGAGCTGATGGTGTTTTCACTTTGTGCCTTTGCAGGGCTGGTGAATGTGATTTCGTGTGAAATGACGAGGAAAGCCACATGCAGCAGCAGCAGCAGCAGCTACGCTGAGAGACGGGGGCTGCGGCTGGCCATTTCTCAGCTTTCCACAGACCACCAAACATGTTTACTCAGAACACAACTGAACACGGGTATCAACAGGATATGTGTCTCTGGTACAAGTCCTGGCGTGCTAAATTTAGCACGAACAGTATAAGTGGTACTCATGCCTTCCTGTATAAAGTCAAATGAGCACGTCAGAGAATGTAACCAATCAAACACGCAGCGCCACAGCCCTGACGACAAATTGTTTGAAAACTTTACATTTACATCGTCTCATACCCTGCGATACTAAATATGGAATGTAACTTGGAACATGTCTAATTAAACAGAATTTTTCATGATACTTTGTATTGTTAAAGGTTTATGTGATCAAATTTATAGAATCAACCAACAAATTAAGTGTTAGTGTGGATGTGAAAACATTAACATTTTTGAATTTGCTGAAAAATTAGCATGTGGGAGCAAATTATTATGTTCAGGATTTAATGTTTATCTTTTTTCCCCCCAAATTGAGTAGTTGGTCTCTTGTGTGGTTGACCAGATATTATTTATGTCAAAAGAGGACAACAGCAGAAAAAGTTCAATTTTATCTCATAATTAATAAAAAAAAAATTTTAATTGGTCCCCGCATTGAATTGTTTGACCCTCAGCAGTACACCTGGGGTCCAAGCAGATCCCAGGTGTACCGATCTTGGGTTACTGATCTTGAGTGTACTATCTTGGGTTCATTCTATCTGCAATGAAATAGATGTAAAAGTCAATGTAAGGATCACTGCATTTTTGTTTTTGTTTTGTTTTTTGGGAGGGGGGTTGTCTTTTTTTTTTTTTTTGCATTTTCCATATCGTCCCAGCTTTTTCTGATTTGGGGTTGTAGTTTATATTTTGTCCCTGAGAATTATTTTAGAGCTTGATGAGATCTCTTTTTAAACTTGAAAGGAGGCTAATTTGAGATTTGATGCGTCTTTCTGTTCTGGAGACAAAACTGAGAGATGGGAGAAACAAGCCATAGTCTCCTTTTGGTTTCACACAGACCTCATAGTTGTTGAGGAGAAATAAATGAAACCTTTTTTGAGATCTTGTTTCTAATTTTCTTTTCCTCTGGGCAGAGATCGCGTTGGGAAGAACGGCAGATAAATGTGGACAGATTTCACATGAAAATTTTGCTGAACAAGTAATAAACTCACAAAGGTCTGCTGTGCTAGTCATCAGTACTAACTTTAGTTACAGTTACGTTTTTACTTGGTTTGTCTAAATGAGTCAGTGGGGAGATGAAAGTTTTATCATAGCTTTCTTGAAAGTATTTTTTCCAAGTTGTATGTTGGAAATTCCAAGTTCCCATTTTCTATCAAGTGCAGCATGAATCTTCTGCGCAGTATGCAAACCAGCACAAATCAAGATTTTCTACACTCCCAAAACTGAACGTCATTTCAGGAAAGGCGCTGCACGCTTCCGGTGTTGGAACAGCCTCTAAACCTGATGTCTCAGCTGCCTAGTAATCTTGAAAATGACTTTATCTTAAATGGTTTAGGGATAGTATTACAATAAGTGTTAGAGTTTGGGTTTCATATTACTGATTCTGAAATTTGAACAATACTTCTGCACCACAGCTTTCTACACACACACACCCTCAAAATGGCATGAAAATACTCCTAGATGGGGTGCTTGTGGCTGAGGGGTTAAGGCACGTGCCACAGAGTGCGGTCTGCAGCATCCCAACGTGGGCGACCTTTGCTGTGTGTCTCTTTCACTTCACTCTCTCCAATAAAGGCTAAAAAAATACTCCTAGATTATGTTCAGTCCTAAATCTAATGTACCTTTAAAATGAAACATTATCTTCTGTTCTATTTGGTAAAATAACTTGGAGGTTTGTGAATTTGCACAGTGAAGCAGAAGGTGAGACAGTCAGGGGGGCAAACATTACATCAGCAGTTTGGTGACTTGTATCTGCCACCGAGGCATGCGTGGGCTCACACACACACACACACACACACACACACGAGTGTCTCATGCCCAGTTCTTACACTGGAAACAGTAACACCTCGGCTGTTTCTTTGATGTCAGTAAACAGTAATGCAGTGTGGTTCCACTCCCCTGTCTGGAAACGCTCTTAAAAAGCGGAGGCCCTTTGACCTGAAAGGACAAATAACATTTGTTGATTCACACCTCGTTCTGACAACAAACCCACACCGCTGCTGAGTTTTCCATTATTTACAGAAAGAGAGCGAGCAGAGATCAACCAAAGATGTTACAAATGTTACCAAAGGAGGTAACAAGCCTGTCTGTCTCAGCAGTGGCATTCATGTCTCTGGTTCCTCAGCCTTTGAGGCGCCTGGGGAGAGCTTTTGGAGGCATGAGACCATTGGACAGATGGATGCCTTTGGTACTAAATCTCTTCAGAGGATCCTTGGGTACAACTGGAATGACTTTGTGTCAAACAAGCAGTCACTTGGGGAGACTCACATGAGAAGTATCACTTCCTTTGTGAGGGAGTGTAATCTACGACATTTTGACCATTTCTCTGTGCATGATCCAGCCTGCAGGAGCCTCGGTGTTGAGGACCCCAGCGGCCGGAGAAGGCCAAGGGGACGCCCCGGATGGACCGGTTGTCTGTCTGGGTGGTTGCCATCCAGAATCCAAGGTGGTTCCGTGGTGTGGTGGATGCGGCGACGCACATGCTCCCAGACTTGACTTGAGTGGCATCTAGTTCGCTAACTGTGTGTGCATTCTCATTCAATAACTTCAGCTTCAGAGAAATCACTAAGTCTCTGTGAAAGTTAGACAGTGAGAGCAAAACTGTGTCAGTCTCCGTTTCAGCTTTATCATAAGCACACAAGCACACACTTGGTAAGGGAGGGGCGAAGTTCAGTTACTGGTTTGGTTGCAGTTTGAAACCTCAACCCAAGATGGCATCGAAAACTCCGTCATGCTGCTTTAGGAGCTGCCATACCTTTGTGCGTGAGTTATTAACCTAGTGCAGCAGATAACTGTATGAAGTGTTCAAATGGCGATGCAAGCATAAAATTTGGCATCAATACTCTCTATAGGTAACTCTTCAAATTTGCCTGATTGGCTACTTGAAAATCCAAGATGGCAGCCATATTATCCAAAATGGCGTCTGGACAAATTTAAAATCCTCCAATCATTATTGTTTTTCTTTTTGCTCTGTTTTATTTATTTTTTATTTTTCTGTATTATGTTACGTGTGTTTGTTCTTGAAAAAAATAAGTTCAATAAAAAAATTTAAAAAAAATTTAAAAAATCCTCCAATCATATTAAAACATATACCATATTATTTGCCTGATCATAAAAATTCTCAAAAGATATAGTTTGGACTATCTATGACTAAATGTTATGAGGTTATGGAGCAAAAACAGCAAATATGGTGACAAAGGTCAATTTTAGTTCGTACAGAGGTCAAAAGTTAAAAGTTGCTCTAATTTTGGTAAAAAGTGATACAAATTATTGGTTGAGCTAATAGGATCAATAAATGGAATAGTTTTGACTGTGTTGAATGCTTGGTCTACAAAATAAAGGTCAAACAAGGTCAACGTCCATTGGACACTATGATATATGTTTCCCCTTAACGTGATTACTAAGCATAACAGATGGTGCAAACTATTCCTTTTTAAAATCCTATTAGCTCAATTAGTAATGTGCATCACTTTTTACCAAAATTGGAGCAACTTTTACTTTTGACCCATGTACAAACTGAAATTGACCTTTGACACCATTTTGCTGTTTTTGCCCCATAACTCCTTAACATTCAGTCACAGATAGTCCAAACTATACATTTTTAGAATCTTTAGGATCAGGCAAATAATATTGTATGTGATTCAATATGATTAGAGGATTTTAAATTTGTCCGGACGCCATTTTGGAAAATATGGTGGCCATCTTGGATTTTCAAATAGCCAATCAGGTATATTTGAAGAGTGACCTATATAGAATATTTGCACAAACTTTCATGCTTGCATTACAATTTGAACATTTCTTATGAAATGTGCAATTATCTGCTGCACTAACCAGGAAGTTGAATATTTCACAAAACAGATGGAGAGCAAATAAAAATAATCTGTTAGAGAAGATTCAGATCTTTTAATTTGCTTAAAACATTTGTTCTTCATGACTCATTCAGTCACGAATGACACTAATCCAAACACACTTTGTGAAAATATTAATCTACTCGAGTTTGCACCTTGATTGCTGCTTGCATGCGTGGATGCAGTTAAACCCGAGACGGCTGAACATGGCCCCCTCATTCAAACAGTCCTGGCTCCGCCCCTGCCATCTTATGATTTTAATTAATGGCGAATAACATTTCTTGGTTCTTGCTGTAAATTATGTTAGTAAATACTATATTCCCTTTTTTTTTTTACTTTTTCTTTGTTTTTTCATCTTGTTTTACAACAGCTTGTATTAGCAAAATAAACGATTCCATGATTGCTTAGTCAGCTTCAGCCTGACTGTCGAAGAGTGAAAGTAAAATAGTTGTGCAGGTGCTGCATTGATTCCAGTCCTTCACGCCACTGTGTATTCTGAAAACAAGTACTCTGGCTCCACCTGCTGGAAAGGAAACCTTTTTTTTTTTATTTAAAAAAAATATATTTGTTAGTGTTAGGGAAATAAGCATTTAATTGGTTTGTCATTCGCCTTGAAAATTGAGTAACAATTACAATATTTTATTACTGCAACTGATTATATTAAACTCAACATGCAGTATGTCCATTATAGGGCCTATAGTGTGTATAGACGAGGGTGCAGGTTATGTGATTGCCCTTGTCTGTTCAACTGAAGACACAATATCTGAAAAAATTGTGAATTAATTACAACTATGTTTTGTGTAGTAATGCATGAGCAGTGTACGGAAATAATGCAAATATATTTGTTTATAGTTTAACTTTTTTTTTTTTTAAATAAAAATCTCCCTCTCACCGGGGTGGGGGCCGGGGGGGTCTGTGTTCCTGAAGCTCGGGTCCTCTACCAAAGGCCTGGGAGTTTGAGGGTTCTGCGCAGTATCTTAGCTGTTTCCTAGGACTGTGCTCTTCTGGACAGAGACATTTGATATTGTGCCTGGAATCTTCTGGAGCCACTCGTCCAATTTGGGGTTTTATATATATACATATATATATATACACACACACACACACAGTACTGTGCAAAATTTTTCAGTATATTAAATGTGTCTTAAATCATTTTTTAAATCAAGAGAAGCTATTAAATAGTTCATATTTATGAATAAAATGTAAAATGTCTGAATACATCGCACCTTTAAAAAAGAATTCATTTCTTTTAGGTGATAAAATGACAATTTGTTTGAGGGTGTCTCTTCAAATTTATAGGAAAATCAGGCTGTGTTAAATCAGGATTTTCAAAATAATTTTATTATTGATTGATCATCAGCAACTGTCTTTGTGTTGTCAAGTACTAGGCAGTACAGCTATGAGGAAATTAATTTGTGTGTGCGTGTCTGTTTTTGCTTCTTTTTAAAATGAGGTTTGTAAATTAGTAATTGATTGGTTACTTTAATGAAAAAGAAAACGTAATTATTATTTATGTTGCATTTGTTTTTATGGGGGTAGGGATTTCACATGATTTTCTGTTGACGGTGATGCCCAGGGGCATTTGTTTGTCTGTTTATTATCCCAAAAAAAATTTGGGGTGCCTAAAACCTTTGCACAGTACTGTATAAATCAAATACAATTGCAAAACTGGTGCAGTCATGCAAAAAAAATAAAATTAAAATTAAAATTAAAAAAAAATTCTAGCTCCTCTAAGGCATCCTACAGAAAAGTGAAATTGTCAACACTGTTTTCCTCACTTTTTTAATGAAGCAGAAAATATCACTTGCTTGATAGCAAAACACTGTTACAACAACATTAAAAAAAAAAGGTTGTGCTTCACTTTCACCATGATGGAATGTGCTTGCTGTGGGAATGTTACTAAAACAACAGTTTACCTGATATTCAGTGGAATTTCGCTGTTACGGAGCCGCCACTTTGCTCATGTGAAAGCTGATCATTGAAAGCACGTATGATTACAACACTGCCGCTTCTGAAACATTTACACACATTTGTTTCCCCATTCATATTTGTGCAAAGTAATACTGTGAAGTGAATTCTTGGAAATGGCTCTGAAGGGTTTCATTCCAAAATGAGACACCGAACGTTTGAGAATTTCGACGTTGATGCGCCCACAATACGACTGCTGGCATAAATCACTGATTTTTAGTAACACCGGTTCTTCCTGAGGGAAGGAAAAAAAAATCGTATTTTTTTGCAAAAACAGATTTTTTTGTGGCGTGAAACCCTTCTTGTACAGGAATTTAAAAACTATTTGACTACAAGTGTGATTCTGTTACAACCAAGTGGGATTTCACAATTCGTCATCCAACAGAAAAGTGCCCTCTCACACAATGTTCTTCTTACATTGGCTCATCATAACACTTTCCTCTTCCTGTCAATCTGCCATCTTCTGCACAAGAAAATCTCTTCCTCAACAATTCTTAAGACATTCTTTGGATTTTTGTCGTCATCAAAACACATTCAACTTTTGAAAATTACAAGTCCTCAGCTCGCATTCGTTGACAGCATCGTTTGTTTGCAAAAATTTCCCGTAACATATGCACAAATTTTTTTATTTATTATTCTATTGTTGCATTTACTGAAATAAGTACAAAAGCACACAGTTAAAAAAAAAAAAAAATCTTCTCAAGATGACCTCAACATTGTCACTTAAATTCAGAACATACAAACAATATAAACTCATCACACAACAAACACACATACATTCCTTCTTAACACTCCATGTTTCACACAAAAATAAAGATAACCCAGAAAGGTAACACTTTATATTAAGGTCCTTGTAATAAGTATGAGTTAACTGGTAATAAGGTCTTGTTAATATTTTGCGTTAAGACTATATGTGTCATTAATGGTATCAAACATTTATTGTAAGATTATACTGCATTAGCTGCAAAACAAGTTAAAACTAGTTAAATGTTAATACGTGCATAGTTAACGGCTAATAAATGCATAATTAATTATGTATTAATCTCAGTAAAACAACAAAAAAGCTAAGTAAAGGTAAATCAATGAATTCTTATGCAAGTTAGTTAAGCTCAATAAATTTCTAAAGTTTAAAGAAAACTGAAGAAGCCACTTGGATGAGTGACACAAAGATGAGTCCAGTTGCTGTAGACTAAAATTTTAGATACTTCTTATCTTGATAACTGAGAACCTTCAGGTATTATAAACAATTATAAGAAACTTACAAGGATTTTATTAACATTCTGAAGCCATCTATAAACTGTTAACAATTTTCTTATTGTGATTATCAGTGTCTAATTATGTAACAAACATGTTTGTTATTATTAACAGTCTTGTTAACACATAATCTTGTAATGACTTATAAGTGTCTTTATTACAAATTAACTAACACTTATTACAAGGACCGTATTAAAAATTGACAACACAGCTGCTCTCATTGTCCAATATTTTATGATGGCTGAATGCGTTCTTGTGACAGATTTGATTTGGGGGGTTTTTTTCATTATTTTTTTCTTCAGGTAAATGGTTTGTGTAACAGCTTAATAAAAAAATCAACATATTTGTTGTTTCTGTTAACACTCCACCTTCTGCGCAACAATAAAAACAATGAAATATCAGAAATAAATTAAAGGTATCAATATATTACAAAATCAACTGCTTGTCATTTAAAGTACATTCAAAGTAATCAACTTGTTTGGTTTCCAGTGTCGTACTTTTGACTTTTCAAGCCAGCATTATTAAATCTTACTCCATCCAAGACGTGAACAACAATAACAGGACAGAAACAGAAATCAATAATTTAATGAAATCAGTTTAAAAATAAAAGCTGCCAGCTGCTCAAGTCAACAGCGTTATTACCGGCATAGCTGATCTCCATCTCACAGATCAACGAACCATGAAAACACCGGCTCCAGCTCCCAATTGTGCTTCTAATCTATTTGCAGGAGCACTTTTGTTAATTTTTCCACTCAAGCGGTTAAATCCTATTCTCCAGCACAGCACGGTAAGATCCCAGTAAGCCAAATAGTTCAAAAATGGCACCAAAAGATGCTAGTAAGAATTAAAAATTCACCACTGGTTGTCAACAACAATATGTTAGAGCTGGCGATTGCCTTTTTCCGGCTTGGGTAGTAGGGGGGAAAAAATAGTACTTTGTGCCGTTTAAGAGATTTCTGATTATTGCTAATCCCCAAAATGTTTAATTTGTTTCTGCTGGTGTAACCAAATTGAATCAAATTGTTTCCATAATGTGCTTCTCCAGCCTCAACATTGAAGATCGACTGCATATTGTAATATCCAGCTATCTCCACAACGGGACAACAGTAACAACAAAAGGCAAAGACAACAAAGGAGCCACAGAGATGGTGACCTTACTGGTAGCAGACCTAACCCGGCCTTGGCCATTATTTCTGTGTCCGTTTCTTTCTCGGACACGAGGCGGCTTCACAGGATTGGAGGCGACCTTACGTGGGGGCTTGTTGTAGGGCGGCGAGTAAGGCCCGTAGCCCGGCCAATCATCGCTGTACCTTTCACCATTATCTCCACCCCCCGAACCACTGCCTTCCTCACCTGAAAAAGAACATAAGGACTCAGATTGTGTAAAGATTTGTAGAGTGGAAAGTAACTGTAATAATTGCACCACAATAGAAGACACCATATAGATGTTCGTACCCGTTTTCAAAACTGGATTAGACTTCTATGTAGATGTTTACTGGTTTATGACTTGAGGGGCACTCGGAGGGCATAACATACGCTAAGGTCCAACAGTCCTCTATTTATGTTGTTGACGTTTTATTTTCATATCACTTTCATATCTTCTTGACATCTTAATCTCTGTTCTTTGATCCTGATTGCTTAAGTTTGATCCTGATCACTCCTATTTGATTGCGTCCTTTGATCCGTGTTACCTACCTCTGATGCTGTTCCTGACCTTAGATCCCCAATGGCTTAACTTTGATCCTAATCACTGATCTTTAATCATCACGAAGGAAGTTGTGTATTCATTGCCATTTGTTTGTCTTGCTTTGGTCCTGTTATCAGGATCAAGGGGTAGATCCTGACCTTTAATCCTGATCACTGAACTAATCAGCACTCCTGATTGCAGGATTAAAGGAATCCAGATGAGACATCAATGATCAATATTCAAAGACAAGATCAGAATCAGACAAATCAGTATCAAAGCTCAGAGATGAAAGATCAAAGGCAAGATGCATCCCTTGATGCTAATCTACACCAAAATGTAACAAATTCTTCCTTGGCCGAAGGCATATATTGCCACCAAATTTCATTGAAATCCATTTGTGTCCTTTTGAAATATCCTGCTAACAAACAAACAAGCTACAATGGAAACAAAACCTCCTTGGTGGAGGTAATGAGATCCAGGAATATTTTCACAAGGATTTTCTAATTTTAGCTGTTTGAGTGATGGTTTCACTCATTAATCTCCTTGGTGCACAGTCGGTCACTCACTTTTTGATAATGGCCTGCTCCAAGCGGAATTGCCTTATTGTGCTATATTTCCTAGTAACTGATTTAACTAAACTAAACAAGGGAAATGCAACCCTTAAAATCAACTACATCCCTTTAATCTGCTGACCAGTCAATAAAAACATGAGGGGACAACACACACCTGGATGTAAAGGAGCACACCAGGCAATTGTCCAATTAATTTTAGTCCTTTAAAATTAAGAAAGGGGGTGAGGGAGGGCTACACACAAAAGTACTCTAATAACATACCATTAATGTTCACCCAATTTGGATGTAATCACTCAAATTAAAGCTGGCAGTCAGCACTATGGGCTCATTCATTATTCGCTTTCATCTCAGATATACTGTGATCGACAGCTGAAACAATAACTTTGACAGCGTCCAAAAATTTATGGACCTAACTGCATACAGAGTTGTGATACTAACTGTCCATGAAGTCCATGTCTTGTCCACTCTGAGCGTGTCTGAGTTTGTTGGTCACCACCCTGAGCTCCATGATCAGCTGTCTGGTCCTCACGTCTGGCCGGGCAACGTCCACTTCCACCTCAGGGTTGTTGATCTGACTGACGAGGCCGTCGCCTGTCACATCCGGGAGGTACCTGGGTGAGTACACGTGGAGCTACTCATGTACAGTACAAAAAGGCATGGCGCAGACACACAGGAATTTCTTAAAAACAAGACTCAAAATTTCAGCTACAGTTTGGCAGAACGCACAAGTGACTCAAGCTGAGACTTGATCCGTTTTCTTGTATTAATGTCCTTCTGTGTTCCACTCCACCATGAAGCTGTGACTGGTGATGCAACAGACAAAACTTGCACAATCTCAAGTTTCTCCAGTCACATCCACAGAAGCCTCCTTCAGAGTTGCCTGGGTGGTGGCTTCCGTCACGACACAGATTCAATGACTTGGAAATGGTCATGTGCTCTCCCGCTCCCTGTCTAAAGAAAACTGGCTGTAAAAGTGATGATTAGTATGAACAAAAATCCTCATATTTAGTTTGTCCAATTACTTATGGGCTCTAAAAATTGGGGGACTGTGTATAAAATTGGCTGTAATGCCTAAATGGTCAGGGCTGATGAACATGCACTGATTCTGTGTGTTGCTGCATCCACCATGGAACTGCCTTGGGTCCTGGATGGCAACCATCCAGGCAGACAACCGGTCCATCCCCACCTCCCAAAAGTAACCATCCATCTGTTGCAGCCAGTGAAACATGGGCGTCTTTGTCCCTTGACCTTCTCCAACCACTGGTGTCCTCAACACTGAGGCACCTGCGTGCTGGATCATGCACAGAGAAATGCACCACATGGCCAGTACGTCATAGATGATGTTCCCTCACCATAGGCCATGGAATGACTTCAGTACCACCATAGCGGTACTGAAAACCTTTTCAGTACCACTTAAGGGGGCCAAACAACCCTTACAGTCCAGCCTCAGTGTACCATGGCCTACACAAAAATGGATGATAGCCTTCCCAGAGTGGCAGCTATAGCAAGGTAGGGGTCAATGAAGGAATACAGAGGGGTCAACATTTAAAAATCCTCCAGTCATATTAAAACATATACTTTATTATATGTCTAATCATAAAGATTGACATCTTTATGATTAGACAGATTTGTAGAGCTACCTGCTCTACAAAGATTTGTAGAGCAATATGTAGACCTGGGTTCGAATCACGCTCGTGCTACCTGTCTGTGTCCTTGGACAAGATACTTAATCTACATTGTCTCAGTCCACCCAGCTGTAAAAATGGGTATCAGCCTTGGCTGGGGAAGTAAATGTGAGGCATCATTGTAAAGCGCTTTGAGCATCTGTTAGATGGAAAAGCGCTATAAAAAAATGCAGTCCAGTCCAAAGATTCCAAAAGGTATAGTTTGGACCATCTATGACTGAATGTTATGAAGATATGAGGTTAAAAACAGCAAAAATGGTGTC
>OMMV01188636.1:0-10280 GCA_900302635.1 Chatrabus melanurus | reverse complement strand
GTCATTACCATTCAGGAGATTTTAGATGCTATAAAGTCATTTTCCAATGGTAAGAGTGCAGGCCCAGATGGATATGGCATAGAATTGTATAAGAAATATCCAGGACAGTTTGCCCCCCTCTTGTTAAGAATGTTTAATCACTCATTCGAAGCTCAGAAATTCCCAAATTCTTTATATGAGGCCAATATCTCATTATTATTAAAAGAAGGGAGGGATGAGATGGATCTCACATCATTTCGTCCCATCGCATTGTTAAACACAGATGTGAAGATTTTTACTAAAATCTTAGCAAGTAGGTTAAATAAGTACATCACCACTATTATTCATGCGGATCAGACTGGATTTATCCCTGGTAGATTTTCTTTTTTTAATGTAAGAAGGTTAATGAACATACTGTATCATGAATATGAAAAGGGCCAGGAAGTAGCTGCACTCTGTTTAGACGCACAAAGGGCATTCGATCAGGTGGAATATAAATACATGTGGAAAGTGCTGGAGCAATTTGGATTTGGCGCCAAGTTTATCTCATGGATTGAAATACTGTACGCTCACCCTTCTTCTTGTATCCTAACCAATCAAGATAGATCCACTCCTTTCTCACTAAATAGAGGGACACGTCAGGGCTGCCCTCTAAGCCCTTTACTCTTTGCAATTGCTATCGAGCCACTTGCTATTAGTATCAGGCAACACCCTGCTCTCAAACCAATACGCCTTGGGAATGTGGATCATCATCTTTCACTATATGCAGATGATGTGGCCATTTTTATGTCTCAACCTGTGCAGACTGTCCCCATTCTACTGGATCTTATTAAGTCCTTTGGTGAGGTTTCTGGCTATACAATTAATTGGCAGAAAAGTGAATTCATGCCATTGAATGAGGACCTGGATGCTAACTTTCTGCACAACCTACCATTTAAAATCACAGATAAATTTAAGTATCTAGGGGTTGTTTTACCAAAAGACCCTAAACTAATCTTCAAATTCAATTTTCTTGTTAAGTTAGAAAAGATGAAGGAGGACATAGGTAGGTGGCGCAATCTCCCCATCTCCATGATAGGTCGTGTAAATGCAATCAAAATGGTCACCCTGCCGCGATTCTTATATCTCTTTCAAAGTCTTCCTATTTTTCTCACAAAGTCTTTTTTTAAAACCTTAGATTCTATAATCATTCCTTTTATTTGGAATTTCAAAGCCCACAGAATATCAAAAACTCATTTGCATAAATCTAGGGAGAAGGGTGGGCTAGGTCTACCTTGTTTTCTGCACTACTATTGGGCAGCTAATCTAAGAGCCTTGGTCTATTGGCAGTATGGTTATTCGATGGAGGTCTCAGAAGATATTCCTGCTTGGGTTGCCATTGAAAAGAAAAGTGTTACAAATAGCTCTCTTCCAGCACTCCTTTTTTCAGCTCCTGGTCTCCCTGCAAATACAAAGCTGCACAACAGAATGGTGTTAAACAGTGTGAAAATTTGGCAGCAAATTAGGAAGAACTGTAAACTCCCAAATACCATCATATATACCCCAGTTCATCGCAATCATGCCTTCCTTCCATCTCTCTCTGATAGGGTCTTTGATGACTGGAGGCAAAAAGGCATTGTTACTTTAAAAGATCTATATATTAAAAAACAATTTGCTAGTTTCCCTCAATTACAAGAAAAGTTTTCTATTCCATCGACACATTTTTTTAGGTATTTACAAATTAGGAACTATGTCCGTCAGAATATATCTAACTTTGAGCAGATTCCTGAAGAACAAAGGTGCTACACATTCTTGCTGGGCCGTCCTGACTCCAAACATTTGATCTCTGATTTTGTCAAAATATTTTCTGAACAGTTCAATGTTGACACACAATTTATTAAGACATCCTGGGAGGAGGAGTTGGGAATACGAATCGATGATATTGTTTGGGATGAGGGCCTCAACAGGATCCAGGCATGTTCTGTTAATGCAAGACACCAGTTAATTCAATTTAAGGTAATACATAGGCTTCATTATTCAAAAACCAAGTTGCATAGAATTTATCCTACCATCTCTCCCTTATGTGATCGATGTAAGTCTGCTGAGGGTTCTCTTGCCCATCTGTTTTGGACATGCCCAAACTTGTATAATTTCTGGTGTGAAATTTTCAAATGGTTCTCTGAAATATACCATAAAGAATTTAAACCTGATCCTAGAATTGCACTTTTTGGATACTCTTTCTTACTACTGGACCAAAGCCTCTCTGTCCAAAACACTCTCATGTATGGGATGATCATTGCTAAAAGATTAATCTTAAGACTGTGGAAATCAGAATCTGTGCCTACATTTAAGGATTGGCTGTCAGAATTGACTGGTGTATTACACCTGGAGAGACTCAGATATGACGTGTCAAACAGACTGAAAGCATTTTATAGGATATGGCAGCCCATCCTAGACCACCTTACCCAGGATGATAGTGACTGCAGTCAAGACTAAAGTGTACCGCTCACCTTTTTTTTTTTTTACATCTGTGTGTATGTATATTGATACTTGTGATGCACAATAGTACTGTTACTTTCAATACTCACCCGGCGCTGTTTTGTTTTGTTTTTGTTTTTTCTTTTTGTGTGTGCGTGTGTGTTTTTGTGTTTCCTTTGATATTGCTGTTTTTTCTGTATTGTTTTATCTTCTGCAAAAATCTGAATAAATATATAATTGATAAAATAGGGCCCATAGAGTCATGAGGATGTTGGACAGAGGTATTTGGTGATGTTGATATCTTTGCAGGAGGATGAAGGTCCAAGTCTTTAGAGGCCAGGTGCTTCAGGTTTAACTGTATGGTTGTAAGACCTTGGGTAACCAATGACCTAAGGTGATGACTGGATGTCTTTGGTACTCGGTCTCTGTGGAGAATCCTTGCATACTGCTGAAATGACTGTGTCAAATGAGTGGTTACTTAAGGATACCCATATAAGGTGTACTATGTATTTGCATTGTGTGGAAACAGCAGTTATTGCACTGCAGCCATTTAGTGCATTTTCCTGAGCATGATCCAGCACACAGCCTGCCTCAGGGCTAAGGAACTGAGCGAATGCACAAGGTTGCCCACATCATCACCTCGCTTCGGTAGATAGATGGCTGCTTTCGGCGGAAAGGGGTGGACCGCTGGGCTGCCTAACTGGTTGCAAATTCAATTCAAACCGAGAGAGGTTTGTTTGTTTTTTTACACAGGCTGTGGGGAGTTTTTACAACAATGCAAAAGGTAACTCGTGACGGAATGATGGAACAACTGCACGTGTCTGTCTTGGGGTCGAAATGTGGCACATTCTTTTGACCAGTAATTTAGTGACTGATGCTGGAATTGCTTGGGTACAAATAGTACAACTGCTAAAGCTTTTGCGTAGCATTTAGCTGTTGTATATTATTCTGAAAATACTACAGAGTAGAACACTAGAGGATTGGGAAAGTGGGTGGTAGATAATGAGAGGATGAAGAGGCGAAAGCGGAAAGGAGATTGGTTTTGAGCAGATGGGAAGCACTAATGCTGTATCGCAGCTGGCTGACAATACTGAGGGAGGGTAACACTGATTGTTCTGGTCAAATACAGCTGTAAATACTATTACAGTGTGTATGCATTGAGTTGATTAAATGCCAGTGTCACATTTGTCAATTTTGCAAAACAAAATTTTATCACCATGAAGTGCACAGTAATTATATGGAGAAAAATATTTTTAAAGTACTGTACTTGTGTTGGTTCCACCAACTTAGGTGTCAGCAAGAAAAAGATTTATAGACCATGACTTTGCAGATGATGCTGTGATCTTTGTGGAATCAGTAGATGCTGTGATTACGGCACTTGAGAAGCAAAGTGAAGAGTCGGAGTATCTGGGTTTGTGATTATCCTGGATCAAGATGAAGATCCAGGCTTTCAATAACATCCTGGACCGGTGCAAAGCCATAACCGTCATAGTCATAATTGCTAAAGATTAAAACCATGGGAAGTGAAATGATGTGATCAAAACACAAAGTGAGTGAGATTTGAAGTGGTCAAGGCAAAGCAGGAGAGAGACACAAAATGATCTTATTGTATTATTCCGTAGCCCCCTGTGCTATGTAGCACTTTTTTTTATTTTTTTTACATGATTGCTATATGACTACTATGTATGGTCCGAGATTAAGGACTAGTTTTAAATTAAATACGGGTTTAGACCAACATAGTTCAAGATGAGCCAACTGTCATGGGCCACGCTCTGGTGTTAGTTGTCTGATCTCTGTGTTTCTATCCCTCCTAGTGATACCTCCTCTGTGTTATTCTCCTCATGCTTTTATTTTGGCGGTCCTGCTCCAAGTGCATGTTATTGGCTTTACTTCCTTGGCACACGGTTTCCAGGTTCATGCGGGTTTATTTCCAGAATTAATTGGATTAAACTCCGGCGCCAGATTGTCTCATTTGTATACCAGCTTTCTAGCGTTTATTCCCAGTGTTTTGATCGCCTGTTGCGGATCTCCGTTGCCTTTCTGTTTCTTCTGAGTTTAGCCTGACATCTATTGAACTTCCTACGTGGTATGTTTGATTACTGTTTACTGACCCTCTGCTAATGTCTTTGGATTCTCCCTTTACTGCAACCCTTACGGACACGGTTTGCTGAATGAATTGATTAACTGTGTATCGAACCCACGCCTGTGTTAAGGTGCAGTCACACCTAGACGTTTGGGCCAACGTAGATGAACATATTTGCAAACGTCTGTGTCCAATAGCTGCCGCTACCCACCGCTGGGTCAGTGGGTAGCGGCACGTCCACAAATTTTCAACATGTTTAAAATTCCTCGCCATTTGCCTCTGGTTACGTCGGAGGCTGTTAGAGAAAGTTGATCTCTGCTACAACCAAATTAGCCTCCTTTAGCATCTGCTAGCCTCCACTAGTCGAAGTTACTGGCGCTGTCGTCCACACTGGCTAAAAACAATTGTGTCAATTTTTTTTTGTCAATTTTGCAAAACAAAATTTTATCACCATGAAGGCGAACTGGGTGCTGCTTCGCCCTGCCTGCTCAGAATCACTGGACAGCGGTGTGTCGAACCCCTCTCCTGCACGTTGCCACGTTGGCAAAAGTCCCGCTTGTTCTAATGGAGCGCTGGCTAATGCCCGCCTCCGCTAGCACCATGTTGTGGAACGCCGTGCTGCATTTGAAGTTCGTTAGTAACGTGAATTTTGCTGACGTTTGGCCAATTTTCTCGACTTTGCCCTGCGTTCACCACACGCTGGGGGCAAACGTCATAGTGTGACTGCGCCTTTATCACCCACATCATCTGTTATTTCCACCTGGACACTGTTCAGAACAGACTGCAAACTGTAGTTCCTGCCGTCAGCCCTGCTAGCAGCAAATACAGACTGAGATTTTCATCGGTGTGGTTTTTCTGCTCAGGGGTCTGCAGTTGTGCTTCAACCGTTACACCAACTTGTTTTAAGTAACAGCATACTCATACTGCACTAGTATTAAGTAATTTCCTCTGAAATTAGTGATTTATTTTTTAACTACTTGACTCTCCATTTGTCAGTGAGCTAAAATTAAGAATTAAAATAATTGAATTAAATATTGATTAAAATGAATTAAACATTTACAGCAGCTGGACTCCTTGTTGGCTTTTCAACGTTTCGCCACTCAGCCATGTGCCCCTGTAAATATAGATTTATTTTCCTCCTCCACCACTCTCCTGGGTGTGTCTGACGAAAGCATATCATCGTAACACACACACACACACACACACACACACACACCTCCTCATACTGGACAGCACATGCATAAAACAGGGATGTACAAACGAAAAACATAAGGTGTGTGTGTGTGTCTCTGTGTGTGTAGGGGGTGTGTGTCATGGTTCATAAATCAAACCAAGCCCTTTGTGGTCCTGTCTGTTCCACACCAAGAGGCCATCTGGCTCAGAAAGCTGTCTGGCCAGGCTTGTGCATGTATGTAGCTTCTTGTGTTTGCACGTGTGTGTGTGTGTGTGTGTGCGCGCGCGCTCAGAGTTGCTAACAAGGCGATGACAGATGCACCATACGAAGGTCATCTAACCCTGACCGGGATATCTCCACCTCTCTCATTTGTGCTGTCTGTGTCTCCATTCGCCCATCTCCTCCTCAGGTCAACATTCTGCTCTTCATTTACTGCATTACCAGCATCGTTTATTTTTGTTCTCAAGCTAACTGACCACACTGTTATTTTAAAGGGTTGAATACTCAGACACGCCTTACATAAGCGGGTTCACCCTGCTTGTATACACAATGAAACTGAATTGAAAACAACCATTAAACAAAACACATGGAACAAGAGCACTCAGAGAGCGCAGACCTCCGCCAAGGCATGAACATTCGTCACCTGCTAGATTAATGAGTAAACGGCTTAGACTGAGGTATATTTGAAATCTCTGACTATAAAAACATAGCCCTAGAACTTGGAATCATCGTTCTATGACCGACAGTTTCCGAGTTAATTAAAAAATTGTTTTTGGGGAAATGGTGGAAATGATCCAGAATGCAGTTATTAGACCAATTTGTACTTCGCTTATGACTTAAACATTTGGAGCATTGTTTTATCCAAAAAAACCGATGGAGCATAAGCAATACATTCAAATGCAGACAAATTCAAGGCACCTGAGACAAGTAGAAGGCTGTATAACAGGCATCATCTTCTTCTGGATCTAGTTCAATAGCTATTGGAGATGGTTTAAATCCATTGCCAGCTTACTGAATCAACATTCTCCCAGCTACATTTTGGTAGTGGCTGGACATTTCTATCCCTATTAGATACCTTACAACAGCATTGATCCAGAAGACTTTCTGGATCTGGATAGGACTTTACCTGCTTAAAGCTGTTACCATGTTATATAAGCATGACAAGATTCATCTTGATCTGTTAAGATTTCCCTGAGATATATGCATCTGAACTTATTAAATGGGATTTCCCATGTTAAATTTAAATTGCTGCCAAATCCGTAATCCGGATCAGATCAGCTGCCAAATCCAGATCCGGATGGTGTGATAGTTGGGGGTCTGATCATGCATATACATACCAAATTTCATTCAAATCCAATGGGTTTTCACAGAGATATGATTTTTTTTAAAGTTACGCCCATTATAAGAGATAGGTTGGTATATTCTTACCAAAATTTAATGAGAGCATCCTTGGGTGATCACCTACCCATCATAAAAAAAAATTCATGTTGATCTCTCAAAAACTGTAGACAGGAAACTGTTCACAGGCAAATCAACAAACCCACACAGATGAAAACATAACCATAAACTTCCCCTCACTGCTTCACATCAGGGAGCTTTGTGGCCCGCTGTCCTCTGGCGCACTCCAGCTCTTAAAAAGCGGGACAGATGACACTCTTATTGGTTTATTTAATGTTATGCCCAAACCACGCCCACAACTAATTTATAGCATAAATCCAACCCCATCTGCCTTTTTTGCACTCAGATTACATGCACTTTAAATAGCAAAAAGGATATGGACACGCCCCAAATCCACTTCCACTTTGCGTTGTAGACGATGTTGTATCAATCGTCACATTGGTTTGGAATAGGGTTTATAGTGCACCACAGGTCTCAATTTGGTTTATAGCTCTGTGGGAATATACTCATAGAATAAGTAGAAGTAAGTTGTATACAAGCCCCGAGGCCCATCGAGCTGCTGCTTATCCCTGGATACCGTAGCCTCAGGTGGATGAGAGCCTATTACTCCCTCTGGGCAGGACCCCAGTCCATTGCAGGTTACTTCCCCAGCCAAGGCAGGTACCCACTTCCAGCTGGGTGGACTGAGACGATGCAGATGTTGTGTCTTGTCCAAGAACACAGAGGGGTAGCCTGACGCACACACCGGGAATCAACCCCCAGTCTATTGTATAGTTGGTATTTCAACTGCTATCCCACAGAGCCAGAAGCTCTGCTGAATGGACTAATATTAAACTGAGACCACCGAAGGGATGTGAGGGGAGAACACAACGGGCATGGGGAATAAAGGCTCGAACGTAAGAAAATAAGAAACGACAGGACGCATTACAACCAAAAAGAGACACCATACCATTGCTCTGTGCTCTAACAGAGAACAGGCGTGTAAAAACCACAGTAAAGCTCAATGGCGAGGGCATAAATGACACCCACAGGGATAACAGAAAGGGGCAACAGGTGAACAAAGAAGATGCTGCTCAATAGAGACCAAGAGACCTCCTTGATGGTCGACCAGCGGCAAGGTCCGCCAGACTCCGCAGGAGGTAAGTCGACGTCAGTCGGGCAACGCTGATGTTTGTCGTGGTCCCAGAAAAATTTTCAACATGCTTAAAATCTTCGATGGTCATGCTAAAACGCCAGCAGGAGTTGAGCTCCACTACCACTACGTCACCTCTGCTAGTATTCCGTTACTGCTCCGTTTGCCTCCGCTGGCCAAAGTCGGAGGCTTGACTGGACGCAGCCCAATGTGGCCCACTTCCCCTGGAGCAAGCCTTCTCCAGTGTTTCACAGAAATTTTTGAGAAACTGCTCCATCGGCCAGCATCAGCCACTTCACGTCATAGTGTGAATGAGCCATAAAGAAAAGTTGGAAATGTCAAATCTCTACTGTTTTCGACTGGATTGGTTTCTGTAAAGAGAAAATTCAATGTCTTTAAATTTTAATATACCTTTCAAAAGTTGTGTTTTCACCAAAGATGAGCACGCTACCAGCACAAAATCATGGTTTTACTTCAGTCAGGATCAACCAACAGTCGAGCGCAGTGTGCACGTGTCGAATGTGCCACATCTGCCGTGGACCAAAGGGACCAGTGGCTGGAGAGCTCCGGAGGAGAAGTGGAACACCAGAGAAACACTGAAATATAAAAATAATGTCAAAGAAAATGAAAATAAAACACAAGGAATAATAACTCTGTGATAAAAATATAATTTCATCTCCAACTGGTTCATCTCCTCTTCAGAGCAGAACAGTCCATTTAGAAATCCAATTTCTTTTCTCCTCTGTTTCTTTTGTTCTCCCTCCCTTGACCTTTTTCATCTGTTATTACTTCTCCAAACGCGAGCGTCATTTTCTTTTTCTGCTGTCAGCAGCCCTCAGCTCTCCTCTCAGAGACCAGTGCTATTACCTCATTATCTCCTTATAGGAGCAAGGGTAACCTGTTTATTCAGTCTGTGACATTCAGGGAGACCAGCGACAGACGGCTGTGTCGGTTCAGTAATATCACTTCAACAAAGAGCCGGATGCAGAGGAGGTGGGAGGAAAACCGAGTCGGGAGAATGAGACTTTCCAGATCTGGACACATGACCGATGTCGATACGATCTGCAACAACAGCCGCCGAGCAACAGTGTAATACTCATAATTATTATGACCGCCGCCCACGAACAGGTTATGTGATCGCCCGGTCTGATTGATTTCTGTGTACACAATAACTCAAAAAGAGGAGGATGGGTTTTAAAAATTTTTGTGGAGAAATGACCCATGGGGGAGAGAAGATATTAAATTCTGAGGCAGATCTGGATCTGAATCAAAATGTTTTAATTGCTATGTTTTCATCTTCAGTATTTCCCGCTTTTTGTTTCAGTATTTGAAGAATCACAAAAATCTGTGATGCTGCACAAAAGTGTTCATGATAGATGATGCTGTCCACATGCATGTTTTCATCACTTTTTATTTGTTGTCCTGTCTTTCAGCAGGATTACGCACAAACTATCAGGCCACGTTTTATAAAAGTTGGTGGAGGAGTGGAGCCAAGAAATAGTCCAGTCCATTTTGTATTTTTGTTCACAATTTGTGAAGATTATATAAACTATACATTTTCAAAAACTTGAGTTCACTGAATCTGAAAATGTTTGACATTTTTTTTCAAAGTCTCCAAGGTGGCCTCTTGGATGGCCTAACCCTAACCCAAAATGGACGCCATAAAATTTGATAATTCATGAATAATTCCACATACATACACATATATATATATACATACAGCAATGATTTTGGTGTCTATTTAAACATTGTGAGGGATGTAGAATTCAATTAAACAAAAATAAATACCTTAAATATGACAAAATATAGGATATCAGTGAATGAATTCTAAAATACACTCATCGGCCACTTTATTAGGTACACCTTGCTAGTACCCGGTTGGACCTGCTGCTGGAGCCCATCTGCTTCAAGGTTGGACGTGTTGTGCGTTCAGAGATGGTATTCTGCATACCTTGGTTGTAGACTTGTAGTTCTCGAGACCGGTCTGGGTCTCGAGCCACTTTTACGTGGTCTCGGTCTTGTCACAGTCTCGACAGTCTATGGTCTCGGTCTTGTCT
>OMMV01188635.1:0-13265 GCA_900302635.1 Chatrabus melanurus | reverse complement strand
TAAAATCCTCATTTCTCAAAGCGTGTGAAAAAAGTACCGGCTTATATGCCGGAAATTACGGTAATGTCTGGTCACCCTATTGCAAACGAATACAACTGTGTTAGAATCTACCAGCTACGTGCCCGCGGTAGTTCTAGCGTTTTGCTGATGAGATTATTAATTGGCCTGTCAACTCTCCCTAAATGCCTAGTCTCATTCGTGTTTTCCCCGTCAAGTCAAGTCACCCAGCCCGCCTCTCTCCTCCTCAACCCCGCCCTCATTAGCTGCAGAACCGAAATGGGTCATTCTAAGGAAAGCTCATTGTGGACTGGCTCGTAGGGGCTGCAATTCTGCACCAAAGCCGAATTTGGATAAAGAGACCTCAGATACAGTATTAGGGACCACTTAGGCCTATATAAAAGCCTACAAAAAGCATCATGTCATGGGACCTTTAAAGTGCACCCATACTTATTTTGGTTTTGGTATTTATATTTAATTTATATCATGCTGTAGGATTTCTTTTCACTGTGAGCTTAAAGGGTGTAATTTTAGGAATTTTAATATAGAGATGCCTGAATCCTTTTATAAATTTGTTGTCATAACAAAAACTAAAATATATAAAATCCCAAGGGTTCCAATATTGTGCATGCTACTGTATGTAGGGCTGGAGGTTCATGTTAAACATCCTCAAAGTCTCACAATTTTCTGTGTGTGCACGCAGGAGTTGCTTGGATTTCTCTTTTTCATTTGCGGAATATTGGGTGGCTTAGTGGTGAGCACTGTTGCCTCACAGCGGGAAGGTCCCAGGTTCGCTTCTGACCTGGTCCTTTCTGTGTGGAGTTTGCATGTTCTCCCCATGTTTGCGTGGGTTCCCTCCGGCTGCTCCGGCTTCCTCCCACTTTCAAAAACATGCAGGTAGGTTAACTGGTGACTTTAAATTGACCGTAGGTGTGAATGAGTTTGTCTTTCAAAATGTGGCATCCTGTCCAGGGTGTACCCCGGCTATTGCCCAAAGACTGCTGGGATAGGCTCCAGTGACCCTTAACTGGGATAAGCGGGTTTAGAAAATGGATGTATTTGCAAAAAAGACCAATTTTGTTGATGGCAGATGCCGAGGTTTTGTTTTCTAGAAATGACTTTTGTAATATTTTGATTTGGGGCCTGCCACTTAAAAGCATAAGAGATCTTCAAATCATCCAGAATGCCACAAGTAGAAAATGTGATCATATTACCCCAGTTTTATCTTCTCTTCAGTGTTACCTGTTCATATGAGGTGGTGCGTGTCGTTTTGCATATCGTGCACCAGTTTTGTAGAACAGTTTACTGGCTGATGTCAGGCAGTTACTTTCTGATGAAATATTCAATACCAGACTCAGAATCTTTGGCTACTGTGCTGCAGCACATAGGTGCTGCCTCTTGCTTGCTTTTTGTTCACCACTGGGGGCAGCACAACATGCAGTAACAGAAAGCGCAGCATAGAAGAAGCCCAGAAGAAGAAGCCAGCTGTTGTTAGCATAGCATAAATGGCACAGCATAACTTTCCTGTACTGAACTAGTATGACATTATTAACAAACTGTGAACTGAACGTAAAGTTCAAACTGGTACATTTATCCGTTATACCACCTACCACTATCAGACATGTTGATTTTCTTTTTACCTCGAAAAGTTAACATTCTTGTGAACGGTCTCGTGAGAGCCTCACACTGACATTTGAACTTTTACGGAAGTTTGAAGACGCGACGGTAGCAGCATCACTTAACTGATTTATAAAGTCATCAACCGGTTCATAGTACATTTAGATTGATTCAGTAATCCATGTATTTCACTTTAAAATTGATTTCCATTTTGTATTTGTTAACCGTTACACCCTGAGCCAGTACCCATTTACAGCGAGGTGGACTGGGACAATGCAGAGATTTGTCCAAGGACAGACGGTTACCATGACCAGGAATTGAACCCTGGTCTACATATTGGTAGCCCAACTCCCATTCCACTGACCTACCTGCTGTACTAGTGTTGACACTGAATGTAAGTAATAGACATTGCATTCATGGTTGTTGTTTCCATTGTCTCAAGGCTTACGGACGGTGGTTGTGACTGAATTCTATTTCCATTGGGGATATTTTGTCACAACAATGCACCAGCTGGCCCCTGATTGGCTGCGGGCCCCTGATTGGCTGCGGGCCCCTGATTGGCTGCGGGCCCCTGGTCTCCCACACTGGGTGGCTGCACTCCTAAATTTAAGGCATTGTAAACATGGAGTGAAATCCAGCGGCTGACACTGATATCCCCAAAGGTGTGCAGCCTCCTGCAGCATGTGTGCGTCTGTAAGTTAATAACTGTTTCGCTAGTTGGGCTGTGTGCACATACATGCGCGCACACTCTCCTGTTGAAGCGCAGGCCTGTCTTTGGAGCGGAGGAGCAACAAATTTAGAAGTTCAAACAAACAGTCACACAGTGGAAATCCAACAAAAGAGTGTTGACTGACAGTACAGTGTAGGACCGGAGGTAAAGAAAGCCACTGTGAGACAAAGAAAGAGAAAAAGAGAGGGAGGGAAAGAGAGGGGGTGGGCAGCAAGCTGAAACCTAAGCTTTGTGGACCCTGTTTTCCCTTCCTTCGGGCATTCTGCGGCCGGTAAAAAAATGTGCTGTATATTTGAAGTGTTGGCTCACGTGACAAAGGCAGGGTTTCTGAATCAAAGTACACAATGATTTCTGGAGGAGAGAGAGAGAGAGAGGATGTAGGAGAGAGACGGGACAGGGAGAAGGAGGCGGAATGCAACAGGCTGTGCTCTGTCGTCTCTTCTGACTGACAAACACAACTACTACTACGTTCCTTCTGAGTGCATTTCTCCACCGACAGTCAGGCCGTGAGGCGTTCACATCCCGGACCTGGTAAGTTCGGTTTTCACAACCTTTCCAGCTTTTCCTTCTGACTTCAGTCTGTGAGAAAGGAAGAGGTACAGAGGACATGTCAGAGCATGAGTGAGATGTCTGTGTGTGTTTCTGGGAAGAAAGAGACGGCGTGAGTGGAGAGATTGAGTTTCCTGAGGAGAGCTTTAATTGAGAACAGAGATTTTTGAGAAAGAACAACAGAAAGAGCTAAGTAGGGGAAAGAAAGCCGATCAGCGCTCGTATGTGACGGCTCTGTGTGAGCATGTGTGTGTTTTTGATGGATCCACAGCTGTGGAGAGATTCTGATCACATCAATATGGGCTGAATAACATTGGCTGCATGTTGACATGTTTTAAAAACTGAACAGAATAGAAGTGTTGGCCGACTATATTCAGCATGTCCTCAGTGTTGTTCTGTGGCTGACTGATGCAGGAAACAATCTCAGGCCGTTTTCCAGCAGCAGACGAGCCCGCGGGCTCTCAGCCAGCAGGCCGACTGTCACCCATGATGGATCTGTTCATCAACATCCCCGAGCAGCTCCCGCACACCTGAGTATGTGCACGCTCATTCGCTCATCTCACCTGAAGACTGTGTGCACAAGCTTCCACCTGTGAGGAAGGGGAGCCCTGAAATAAGCCACTGCAGACATTACCAGACAATCGGCGGGCGCACACGTAAACTCGCTGACCCGTCGTGCCCGCCCGCCGGAGCAGAAGTCTCCATGCATCATGCGTTGTGTAAATACAGATGTTGTGCTTGATTGATGGCTGTGATTAAGATACTATTTGTCCGCCAACATCACACTGCAGCGCAACATCCCGCTACGCGCTATTCTAGCAAACGCTTCACACATTTATTCCAGATTAATTTTCCTTAATGGCAGATGGAATGCTCATCAACTCAACCTGTAAAAAAAAACAGCAGGGCCAGCGAGTCATGTAGAACATAAACAGCTGGGTGTAAACGAGCCATATTGCATTAGAGATCCCATTCTGGGCAACAGTGACAGACTCATCAACTCTAAATATAACTTTGTTTCTGCTGTTCTTTTTGCCGTGCATGTCATGACTCAGTCATTTTCTTTCTCGGTGGGCATCTGCAAAGTGTCAGCTGATATACGAACTCTGTCTTTCTGGTTCTGTAGCTCTCAACGCCGTTGTAAAATGTTGGAGAATTTGGGATGAAACCATGTGCTGTGGGTTATCATCACTGTGAACAGGATGACTTGAAAACAAATGAATCAGTTTTCACCAAACCTAGTGAAAATGTTAAATCTGACCTGGAATAAATGTTCTTAAATTCTGGGTTGGTACAGTTAAAGTGCAGATCACAACATTTTAAAATAGTGGACACTCAGAGAGCGCACACTTCCACCAAGGCTCATTAGTTTATTGTTTCTCTGTCCTCTGCATTCTGATATAGGTAAATGGTTGTCTTTAAAACGTATATCTTGATCCTTACCACGGTTGCCAATGTGCTTGCTCATGGGGTGGGTAAGGTTTAAACCTTGCTCATGTGTGACGTGTTGTTTTATATACAACCCCAAATCAGAAAAAGTTGGGATGGTATGGAAAATGCAAATTTAAAACAAAAAAATGCAGTGATTCTTAAATTTACTTTGACTTTTATTTCATTGCAGAAAGTATGAACCCAAGATATTTCATGTTTTGTCTGGTCAACTTCATTTCTTTTGTTAATTATCTTTGCCTGCATTTGAAGCCTGCAACACATTCCAAATAAAGTTGGGATGCTAACGCATTTACCATTTTGTAGTTTTGCCATTCCTTCTCACACCACTTATGAAGTTTTAGCACTGAGGATACCAAGCGATGAAACATTTCAGGTGTTATTTTGTCCCATTCTTCCTGCAAACACGTCTTACGGTGTGCAACAGTATGGGGTTGTCGTTGTTGCATTTTTCATTTCAAAATTCTACACACATTCCTTATTGGGGACAGGTCAGGATTGCAGGCAGGTCAGTCCAGTGTCCATATCCCCTTCTTCTGCAGCCATGCCTTTGTAATGTGTGCAGAATGTGGTTTTTTATTTGTATTGTCTTGAAAATTTCATGGACTTTCCTGGAAAAGATGTTGTCTTGAAGGCAGCATATGTTGGTCTAAAATCTCAATGTACTTTTCTGTATTAATGCTGCCATCACAGAAGTGTAAATTTCCTTTGACAAGGGCACTGACACAACCCTGTACCATGACAGACCCTGGCTTTTGGACTTGTTGCTGATAACAGTCTGGATGGTCTTTTTCATCTTTGGTCTGGAGCACATGGAGTCCATTTCATTCAAACAAAAAATCTGGAATACTGACTCGTCTGACCACAATACACATTTCCACTGTGTGATGGTCCAACCCAGATGCCTCTGAGCCCAGAGACGTTGACTCCACTTGCGGACAAGATTAACATAAAGCTTCTTTTTTGCACAGTAAAGTTTTAAGTGGCATTTGTGAATGTAACTCCATATTGTAGTGCTTCACAAAGGTTTCTCAATGTAATCCCTTGCCCATGTGGTTATATCAGCTATTGATGAATGGCTGTTCTTGATGCAGTGCTGCCTCAGGGATCGGAGATCACGGGTGCTCAGCTTAGGCGTGCACCCTTGCCCTTTATGCACTGAAATTCCTCCAGATTCCTTGAATCATTTAATGACATTATGCACTGTAGAGGGAGAAATGTGCAAATTCCTTCTAACCTTTCTTTGAGGAACATCTTTTTAAACATTTCAATCATTTTCTCATGCATTTATTGACAAACTGGAGATCCTCTGCCCATCTTTGTTCCTCAAAGACAGCCTATCATGGATACTGCCTTTGTACGAAATCATGAATACAATGACCTGTTGACATCACATGTTTGAAATAACATTACTATTAAATTTTTTTAACCTCATTTACTAGCCCTAAATTGTCCCCATCCCAACTGTTTTGGGAATGTGTTGCAGGCCTGAAATGCAGGAATGGATGTATATTAACAAATGAAATGAAGTTAACCACACAAAATATGAAATATCTTGGGTTCATACTGTCTGCAATGAAATAGAAGTCAAAGTAAATGTAAGAATCACTGCAGAGTATTTTTTATTTGCATTTTCCATACCGTCGTTGGGGTTGTATGTATGTATGTATGTATGTATATATATACACATGAAATGACCTTACTGTCTGAGTGTTGGAAGTAACAAAAATTAAACAATAAAAATGGATGTGATGAAAATGCATATGAAGCAAAAAAAAAAAAAAAGATAAATTGTCAAGTTATTTGATTAATTTAAAGCCCGTTTGATTAAGACAATCAAAATATGATGAAAACAGAACCATGTCTTACATTCATCATTCACAACACAAAATTGGTACTTATCATGTTAGGAATGTGTCCTCAATATAAGTGAATTGAAAATATAGTGATAAAAATGGATGTGAAATGAAAAATGGAGTGATAAATACCACGTGCCATTTGTCAATCACAATGCCAAACTGATATTTATCGTTTAAGGCAAGAAATTATTAATTGCCGTATCGAAAAACAACTCACTTTGCAAACTCCTCGGCTCGCGACTTTTTCTGTCTCCACTGCATCATGCCTTCGTCATACAAGGAAAAAATATCAACATTGCAGAACATTTATCTACTAAGTTTTTGCAAACTCAAAGTTTTTTTTGGATGAATTCTGTCACTTCCATCTCTCGGTTTGCCACCAACATGACAACATAAATCTCACGAGCAGACCAGGCAGACGAGTTGAGTGCCAAAAACTTGATCAGTCAGTGGATGTGGTTTTAATTAGGGTTGGGACAACTAGCTGGTACCCTACGAGTCGACTAACTTTCTTCTGGTCAGGTAATTCAGATTTTCCTGCACAGCTGTCAAGAACAGAGACAGGTACCCTTGAAGAGATTGTTTCACTGAGGACAGACATCGAACAGGAATCAACTCAGCCCAGCAGCCAGCACTGAAGGGATTTGAATAAATATTTTGCATCTAGTAGGACCACAAATATTGTTTCCAGGTAGTTCACTGTGTTAATGCCATATTTTCAACCTGTAGTTGTAATTTATTAATTTTACCTTATTAATTAGTCTCCCACTGGTTTTCTAGTGATTTTCATTAGTCGTCCCAACCCTAGTTTTGAATGACATTTTGGATGGAAGAAACAAAAATTGTTGGCTGTAATGGCAGTTGGGTATTGCGATGATGGATCGTAGACAGATTTGACATCTACGGAGCTGAGGGCCAAAGAGAAAAAATAAAATAAATCAAGGCCACGGTTTACACTTGCACATGTATTTTTGAGATATTCTGCTGACAACAGACAGGCACAGACAATAACTTCAACTCCTTGTGGAAGTAATAATAAATTTTAGGACGTTTTGGACACTGGCACTGAGTGCCATTCCAACAATATTCTTCTTGAAATTTTTGTGTGGTGTTTTTCTTTTTTTTAATGTGCATGTGTTTGCTCCTTTAACATCACTGCACTCTCATCTTTGTTCTTTTTGAGGATGACAGCGCCTCAGGCTGAGAATGCAGTCTGGCTGCACTGTGTCTGTGTCTCACGTCTTTCTTCTTTGTTTCCTTAATGTAAAATTTTTTCTGGTGCGTGTCAGCTGAGTCTGATTTTCTATGAAGCTCTTCTCTTGTTTACTGCATATAAATGGAAACTTGGGTCTCCCACAATAAAGCATGGTGCTGGCTAACTTGATTCTTGGTAGAAGAAACACTGTTTTTCTGTTCTGCAGGATTACATACTGTCCACAGAGTTATTTAGAGAGACTTTAGAGAGGAGCCGCGTACCGGTTGCGGCTCGGCTCGACATGCCCAATTGGCTTCAGAGATTTTGAAGTCACTCGTAGCTTTCATTGTTGCTTTCACTGCACTTTTTTTCTTTTTATTTTAAGGCTGAATGTGTCTCGCTGTGTCTAAAGAGCTTCTCAGTGATTTTAATCGTGGCTCGAGGCCGCTCTTCTGCGCAGACTACAAGTCCTTTAAACACATTTCTAATCCTCTCTGTGGCGGAGCGGCAACACGGGGATTGTGAGCGTGTGTGTGCGTGTGTGTGACTGGGCCGTTCATGGGGCTTTAGCCTCACTTTTCACTTTGATACCAAATGAAAAGCTGACTACTAAATGCCTCAATTAGGCCCCGACCCTCAGCCAGGCTCCTGAGCCTGCAGCGACAGGGGCTGACCCCGACTCCGACCTGTGGACCCTCAGGAGCCCACAGAGTCGGCCCCACATAATGACAACATTGTGTGCATAATTAAACATCGCTGTAATCAATATCATCCTCGTTCACAGCTAACCCAGAATTCACTCTGTGTTATTCCAAGTATTTGGGGGTGGGGGCTTAAATTTATATAAAGCGTCCATGGAGTCGAAATATGACATTTGTTTTTGCAGATCATTTCCTACATTATAGTGTCTTAAAATCTGTGTGTGTAAAATGTGTATGGGTATGCCCATGTGCATTAAAATCTGTTGGTTGATTTGACCAACAACCTCCCCCTCCCCCCAAACACACACACAGGCAGGGTGTCACTGTCCATCTCCAAGATCAGTCTTTACCGTAGAACATTTTCAGTATTTTGTCACATAACAGCAAAAAGGCTGTGGCTGAGAACTGGTGTTTTTCTTTACGGAGTTTGCATCTGGGATCAACCGATTTTATTTTTATTTTATTTTATTGTCAAGCCTTGTACAGATTATTACTAATCAAAGAGACTGAAAACTGACAAGAATTTGTAGTAAAAATTTGAATTTTAATTAAAATTTACAGTAACAGAAACTCGAACACAAAAACTCCTTTAATTGCCTTTGAGTTCATGCTTAAATAGAGCAGGGAGCTCAGTGGGATAATGAGTTCGGCCCCTAATATGTAGACCTGGGTTCAATTCCCAGTCATGCTCTCTGTTTTGTGTCCTTGGACAAAACTCTTCATCTGCATCATCTCAGTCCACCCAGCTGAAAATGGCTACTGGCCTTGGCTGGGGAAGTAACCTGCGATGGACTGGTGTCCTGTCCAGGAGCAGTTGTAGAATTTCATCTGCTTCACGCTATGAAATTCAGGGATAAGCACCAATACCAATGAGCCTCAGAGTCCATATAGAACACCGAATATTTCAACATCATATTTTGAAAAATATAGTGCAGGGAGCTTCTGGCTGCTTTTCTTACAGCCCTCTCACACATATGACAAAATGCCTGTGGTTATTTGGACAATATAAACCCCAAATAAGCAGAAGTCATCACAGACTCATCTGCATCACAATGAGTTTACAACAGGCTCAGGGTTACGGCTGAGTTTTTGGAAGTGTTCAAAAAATGTTGATAAACGGTAACTATTCACGTTTAACTGCAAGGTTGTCGCCAACTGCCATACACTGTCGGTGTGTGTCAGTAGTTAAGGCAGAAATGAAACAAACAAAGGGAAAAAAATGGCGAAAACTGACAGCAAAAGTACGATACTGCAATTTGTAATAGAAAATATTTCCAAACTGCCGCATCGTCAGCGATTACTACCCGTGGCTATATTGCAATGACATTGTGATCATATGCGATACATATAAACAACTATCGCATCATTTTTGTTGCACATCTGAGAGAAGCATTAGAAACTGAACTGGAATTTAAATAGATTAAAAATAATTAAATAGCTCCTCCAAATTTTTTACCTGTATGAATGCAGAAATGAAGCAAAAACAAGTAAAACGTGAATTGAACCATTTTTTCCACGTCCCGCATCCCAGTACCACATCATTACTCCCAGCGCATACACAGTAAATTTAGCAGAGAACACTTCAAAAAATACATATGGTCCCATTCATAACATTGTTAAATCACTTTTATTACAGTGTTATATCAAATTGTTAAATCAAGTTGATCAACACTAACAGAGTTGACTCTATGATAGAATTAATTTAATACCATTTTAAATGGGACCATATGCACTTTACTATGCGGTGTGTTAATGCCAGGTGTTCCATCCACTCTCCTTTGAGACGGCTCCTCTTTTTCCATCACACCCAGTTGGATGCCTCCACGCCTCCGTCCTCCTCAGCACCCAGCATGTGCACGTGCAGCGGCACACACGACTGCGGTCTCTATTCCAGTTTATAGTTTTTCAGCTTGTTACTTAAATCGCTGCTGCCTGTATTAGAGGCTGCACGACTTCAGATTTTTTAAAGGCAGCAGTTATGTCATGGAAGTCGAGGTCGACTAACCGCTGATGATGTCATTAATAAAACCTTTGCAGCAAGCAAAAATTAATGCATATGCCGACAAAGAGTCGGCTCATACACAGATGTTTTACAGAAACGAATAGAAACAATAACGGGGTGCAAAACAGCAGCAACAACACTTATATGCTACAAGTTTTAGGTGAGGAAAAAGACTGAAATGTCGGCATAAGAGAAAATTGAACTCATGAGGATGAAGCGTGTCGTGTGTGCACTAAGCTCACCTTTTTCACAAGGAAACAGAAGATATCTGGTCAGACTTTATAACGTTTTTGTAGCTTGTATCCTCCTTTTCCAAATCGACCATCAGTTGTTCGGAATGTCCGTAATCCATGGTCGAACATGTGCTTTTCTTTGTTAATGTCGCAATGTAATCTGACAGTGAATGTCAAAAGCCGCTGTGACTGCAACTATGTTGTATCCCAGCTGTGGAGTTTGTTGCACCAAGCAGAAGAATCCACGTTGTCTGCCATTTCCCGCACTTTCATATGAGAGGATACACACCCAAAGTACATGACAGAAACAGACACATCCTGGTAATAACGATGTGCCTCATCCTGTCGAGTCGTCCCGTGTGACGCCGGGTTAGTTTGCTCCTCACCATGACTCAAACTGCAAGGCTACACCAGATATTGCAGGTAATAAAGTGCTTTAACAGCAAACAGGAATATGACCTTGTGGTTAGGAGGACAAGCGAGCAACCTAAGGCGAGGACTGCATGCCTTTGGTACTAGGTTTTATCAGAGAATGGTCACTTCGGGAGACTCAGATAACGACTACCACATTGCGAGAGACTATCAGCTATGACATTTTGGTCATGTGGCGCGTTTTTCCGGGCATGATCCAGCACACAGGTGCCTCAGTGTTGAGAACCCCATCGGATGGAGAAGGTCAAGAACACATCCACGTTCCACATGTCTGCAGCAGATAGCTTGTTACTTTCGAGAGGCGGGGATGGACCAGTTGTCTGCCAGGGTGGTTGCCATCCAGGACCCAAGGTGGTTCCGTAGTGTGGTGGATGTGGCAACACATGGCATTGGCACACGCTCCCTGACCTAACTTGACCTGACTTTAGAATAACTGGAGACAGAGCGGTTGTTTTACTTGCTGAAAACTCAAAGCAGAGTAACCGAACTGTGATTGTCAGAAATGGTATCAATTGTAAATGTACTGGACGTTTCTACCGAATGCGGACACTCAAAGCACTTTACAATGACAGCCGCACGTCCACTTCTCTTTTAGGCCACTACTTCGCCAAATGATACCAAATCTAACCCTGTCGACTAGAATTGATTGAATATTTGAGTAAAATTAATGTTGTTTCTGCATAAACCAAGTAAAAAATAGACATCCAAATGTTGTTTTCAGGCTGAACAAATGCAAGTTCAGTACTGTACACATTGAATCCTTCTTCCTACATTTCGAAGGGGAGTTTACCAAATACACAAACACTTTGTGGTTTGAAGATGGGTGTCAGACCCTGATATTTTATGGCCATGCAGTATTTGTATGGCTCAAAAGAATCTTTTTTATGTCAGTTTAATATAAAATATAGTGCAGCCATTTGTTGGAAAATCGAATTATGTTGTTTGTGAGTGATGGTGCCTCTTTTTTTCCTCCCTCTCTCTCTCTGTAATATTTTTCTGTGTGTATGTATGTTTTCAGCACAGCTTGTCCTTGGCTGCATTCTCTCAAAAAAAAGATTTAATTGTGGTTTTATGGTTTATGGCTAATTGTCCCTGCTGACGTCATGGTTTTCATTGCATTTGGCTGTTCATGAGGGAGCGCCTTAAAATCTTTCTTAGATAGTTGAGGATACTCTGTGGCTTTACACGGTATATGAAAGTGTTGGATCAAAGGCAAACGCTGTATTTTAGCTTCAAATATACACATATGTCTGTAGATGTGTCTGCAGCTGAACAAAGCCAATTTGTTTTTTATTTCAATGAACAATGAACTTCTAATGCATCTTTATTGTGCAAGTCAAAAATGTCTGATTATACAAAACTTGGCAATAGTACCCATAATCATGAAGACAGTAAGGGCTACGGCAGTCTGACATTTGACCCTAATGACCTTGACCTTCACCCAAATGATTGAACTCTGGCTGACCTTGCCAGGGCAATTCTGGAATCCACCTAAGTGTGTGCCACATTTGGTCCAAATAAGGTTGAAAATAATATTCCTTGACCTTTGCCCAAATTAATTTTTTCAGGCCAATTTCTGGGTCAATTTCTGGGTCAACCTTCATTGACATATCAAGTTTAGCAGAAATCAGCAAAAGGACCTGGGAAGAGTTGGCCAACAAACAGACAGACAGACATGACCTGGACCCCAATGACTGGACTTTGGAAAATTTGACCTTGCTGGGCAATTCCAGAACCCACCTCTATATATGTGTCAGGTTTGGTGCAAATCAGAGTGGGGAAAAAAAGTTAAATTTTGACCTTTGACCCCAATGACCTTGACCCCAATGATTGGCCTTCACCAAATGTGACCTCACTTGTGCAATTCCAGAACCCACCTCCATATGTGTGCCAAGTTTGGTGCAAATCGAAGTGAAAAACAAAAAATTTGACCTTTGACCCGAATGACCTTGATACCAATTATTGGCCTTTGGTAAATTTGATCTTGCCTGGGTAATCCCAGAACCCACCTACATAGGTGTGCCAAGTTTGGGGGCCATCGGAGTGAAAATCTGCTTGAGGTTTCTTGCTATACTTATAAAACAAACCCGGGCGGTTATTCCTTACCACTGTTGGCATTGTGCTTGCTCAGGGGGTGGGTAAGGTTAGACCTTACCCTTGTGAAGCGCCTTGGGGCGACTATGTTGTGATTTGGCGCTATATAAATAAATTGAATTGAATTGAATTGAATTGAAAATCTAAATTTTGACCTTTGACCCCAATGACCTTCACCTTTGTTCTGCAGTTGATCATCATCCACATATCAATTTTGGTGGAAATTAGCCAAAGGACCTTGTCTGGCTATCACCAGACTAAGTTCAATCTATGAACTTAGTCTGGGGAGTCGGCGCTGTATTTCTCATGGACAAGAGGCATGGCTCTGTACGCAATTGGATAGTCCTTTAACCAATCAGACCAACGATGCGGGTGACGTAATTTGCAGAGCGATGCGAAAATGTGTA
>OMMV01188633.1:0-11889 GCA_900302635.1 Chatrabus melanurus | reverse complement strand
AAAGTGGCCGGTGGGTGTGTGTGTGTGTGTGTGTGTGTATGAATTCTCCCCGTAGACCAATAAAGCCATATTGATATAATAATTTATTTATTGATTTTGCATTGTTTATCTGAATCTGTAAAGTAAAGCTGCAGTATTTGCAGCTGACATGTGGGGTGGTGGCCTAGCGGTAAGTGCAACCGCTTTCAGTGCGGAAGGTTCCCGGTTCAAACCCTGCCCATTCTCCATGTAATGTGGAGTTGCGTCAGGAAGGGCATCCAGCGTAAAACTTGTGCCAAATCTACATGCAGATCCATGTGGGATGTGCTGTGGCGACCCCGAGTTTCAATTGGGAGAAACCGGAAGTAGATTATTATTTGCAGCTGACGTGGAGTGGAAGGATGAAAATAGAAACACTCAAGTAAAGCACAAGTACCTCAAATTTGTCCTGAAGTACAGGTTATCAGGTTTGGGAGCATGCCCTGGTGTCAGGCATCGGTTTGCCGCATCCAGTTTAGTACAGTACTTGAGTAAATGCACTTATGTGTGTAGATCTATGAGAGATATTATCTGAATGACATGAGTGTGCAGAAGAAAACAGTGCAAGTAAAAGACAATAGTGGAATGAAATACTGACAGTGCAATATTTTATGAGTGCTGTCATGTAGAGTTTTGCAGGGTCACAGGAAAGAAGCCCTTCCTACCGGATGGGAGGAGGGTAAACAGTGCATGGTTGGGATGAGCGGTGTCCTGAAGGAGGCCTTTTGTCCTACGCAGGCAACATTTCTACTTCTACTTCTTCTTCTTCTTCTGCACACCACTCAGCCAGGAGCGGAACATCATCGCTACAGAGCATCTCATTATCTAATCAGGCCTACCACCGTGGCATCGTCCATTATAAGATGGCCTTTGTGCCTTAGTGCCACTTCATGCCCGCTTGCTAAGCTCATCATAAACAAAAGAGACGCAGATTGTGTTCCAGCCCCCACTCTTTAAAGTTGTGGCAAAGGTCCAAATTCGTATTTTTCCCCATTGCTCCAGAAGGCAGCACACGCTCTGCAAGCTGAACAGTGTACAGGACAAAACAAAAGGAGTTTAAAATTTAAAATTTGAGAATTTAGATTAGATTAGAATTTTACTCTGCATGATTGGGTGATGGTTAGAAAATGAATGTGCTTTGTGCATATTTTGCAATGAGGTGCACTTTAGGTGTCAGATTTTGTACAGAAAATGATCTTATTTTGCAGATGATTGGTACAAATTTGTAAGTTTCATGTCACAGTGTTGAAATTAAAATCACAAAAATTTACTTGCAGGAAATATACAACTTTTATTTCAGTATTTATTTAGCTTTTGCAGACACTTCTGCAGAAACTTTACCAGTAAAGCCTCAATGATGACCACAAGGTGGCGACATAATCACAATAAAGAGGTGGAAGGATGAGGACGGTCAGAAATAAATGCATTTTAATAAGTGATACTCTATATTTTGTCATGCATGAGAGAGCAAAATGGTCTTAGTCCACCAATCCCCAGGTCCTTCGACTTTGCATGATCTCACATTGTGTATATCTGGAGTTGCATCAGGAAATGCATCCATGAACTTGTGGCAAATCAAACATGCAGATCATAAAATCTGGGTTCCATTCCGGAGAGGGTGAGATGGAGAAGGATGAACCGCTGTCGGGAACCCTAACCCAAGCAGCTGAAAGAAGATGATGATGAGGGGATGTCAGTATTGACCCAAAGGGTTGGGCTGTCCAATCTGCTGATCTGCAGCTCGTGTGTGTGCGTGTGGGGGGCTAGAATGTGTTGGCCTGTCTGCCACTGATAAGGGGACATAGCAGTGCACCGTGTGATCCAAGCAGGAGGGAATTTGCCCAAACGAGCAACTGCTCCTATGGGCCCATGTCTGTTCTGACAGACTCAAAGAGGCAGACGTGCAGTCAGAGCGGCAGGTGGATGAGCAGGCGGAGGGTGCGGCGCTGTGTGGAGCTGAGGCTGCCTGTGCACTCGGGTCCATCAGTGTCTCCAGGAAGGCATGTGTCCTCTGTGTAAGCCAGCAGGGACGAACAGCGAGGCGTGTCATCAGGCCCAGCCGGCACAAGCAGATGTTTACTGGGTTTTGTTGTTCTACTTCTCTGGTAATTGTTTTCCTTCAGGGCAGCCAGCGGGACAAGGTGCCAGGTTGTGTGGTGGGATTGGGATGGAGTTACGGAAAGATGGAAAGACAACAGGCTGTTCTGCTCAGACTGTCCACATTTCCCCCTTGGGCCCACGTGTCTTGAATAAGAGACAAAAAAAAATGGAGAATTGGAAAGTGAAGTTGTGCAGTAATCCTAAAAGAGGGCTGCATGAATAATCTTTGACACGGGTGTGCGGATTATTTAAAGTGGTCATAGTCTAGAAAATCCCTTTTATTTACCTTTTACAGTTAAACTTGGTTGGTGTTTCGTGCTAAATATTCCAAAAGTCCCACAATTCTACGACTACGCATGTCGAAACGTTTGTGCTATAAGCAAAATTTAGGCCTGAAACAGCACGTTTTAGACGTGTGTGTCATATGTCACAGAAGTCTGGACTCCTGCTCGCTTTGGAAGAGTCACGAAGGACACCTCCTCAGAACATTACATCATTTAGACAGACTGTCACCTGACCAACAAAGTTACTGAAACATCTTTATCGGCGTCATGGCTGACATTTCCTGATATTTGAGGTGACAATCTCCACATTCTTTATGAAAGCTAAATTAATTGTTCTGCTGTGTTCACAAGCACATTTAACACCCATCACACTGTGAATTTTTATTTTAAAAATATATTTTTGCAACACAGATGCAAGAACTACCATCAGTACACGTCGTGAAACTTACTAGTACACCTGGGGTCCGTGAGGACCCCACCAGAAGTATTACTTCTTTAATGCCGTTAACATGATTTTATTTAAGCCAGTCTTGCAGATATCTGTAACATAACTAGATCGGGTCACCGTGCAACTATTTTGAAAAGAAACTTTTAAGTATCTGGCTGATAAACCACATTTCATGTTGAAATACTTTTGATTATTTTTTTTCTCTTTTTCAAACACAACTCTTCAGTTCAAACATTCAGTACCTACCCCGACTCCCTGCAGTTGCTCTGACGCAAATATCCTGGATACAAACTGCTCTGACAGTTCAGTAGTTGTGAAAAATTGACACAAAGCTCAAAATTTTGCTATGGAGTCCGACCAGATACCATTATATCAAACTGGGGTCCAAGCAGACCCTATGAGGAAAAATTATTATGGAGCCCACAGTATTTAATCAAACTGGATCAAAATAAGTGAAATTGAAGACAACAGTATAGGTGACAATTACATAAAATTTCAGTAAAGTAAAGTCAGGGTTAGGTTAAAGCAAAGATTAGTTTAAATTTAGGATTAAGTTAAAGGTAGAGATATTTTAAGGTAAGAATAGGTTACAGTTGTGGTGAGGGTTAGGTTAAAGTAAAGTTTAGATTAAAATTAAGATTTGGTTAAAGTAAGGATTATGTTCAAATTAGAGTCATGTTAAATTTAGTGTTAGGCTAAGGTTAGAACTAGATTAAGGTTAGTGTTAAGTCAAACTAAGGTCAGGTTTTTTAAAAACTTTTTGTTAAGTTGAAGATTAGGTTAAGGATAGTCTTCGGTTAAGGTTTGGTTTAGGTTATAGGGCTTAGTTCAATGTTTGTGTTTGGTTAAGGTAAGGGTTTCCGTTAAGGTTAGTCTTATGTTAAGGACAGTATTAGGTAAAAGTTAAATTCGGGTTTGGTTAATGTTAGCCTTACATTAAGGCTACGATGAGGCTAAGGCTATCCATACAATATATTTGGAAAAGCTTTGGTGGTCACATGACATTCTGTGGAAAGGATGAACGTCTTAGCGACCTAAATATTCTATTTTACGGTGCGTTATCTCAGTGTAAACAGGCTAGTTTTTCTGCATACATTTAGAAAGCTTGATGCCGTAATTAGATTCTATTTTTTAAAAATCATATTCTGGGTAATAATGCACATTTTAAAGTTTAATATGTGCAGAAGGGACTTGTGTTTCTTTTGATTCTGGAGCACCTATTTGGAACTTATTACCCTCTCAGACATTTAGCAGTTAAGGAAACAGGCCAGGCTGACACTGTGACCGCGTGAGCCCCCCTTCAATTAGCACAGTGAAATACTGAGACTTTATTTTAGGGTCAACAGTTTTCCACACCCTGATTGGAGTAGGCACAAAAAAGCCCCACTAGGGGGCACTTTGGGACTTTGGATCAAACGCATAAGAAACTCTTCCTATTTTAAAGTGTTATGAGCATATTTCAGGGTTTCAGCACTGAACTACTTCTGTAACCGTGTGACCGGAGGGTTGTATGTTCAATCCCACCATCAGACAGATAAAATGTAGGTGGGGAAGGTGAAAGTACAGTAATTGTGTGACCCTCTGTAGCACCATGTAGGGCATGTTCCTTCATGGCCAAAGTGCATCATCAAGACATCACTCTATGAATGGGAGTGTGTGAGGCATCACTGTAAAGCGTTTTGGGCAGTCTTTTGATGTAGTGCACATATTTCTATCCTGTCTGCCTTAGGTTTTTACCAACTATACTGTATGGCACAATGCTGCATTTGAAAACAACACACACGCATCACTATACCTGAGAAAAATATGATCTTGTGGCATCATGGAGCTGCTCTCCTCTCCCGGGAAGCAGCAGTCTTCACTAAAAGCCAGTGTCAAGATGTCAAGCTTTTCACAGACTGACGCAAGATGTAAGTAATTTGGTCCAACTGTGTTTTTATTTTATTATTTTATATGTATATAAATATATAATTGGAGGTGTTTAGAGTGCTGTTAAGAGCATGTGGGGTTTGCAGACAGAAAAAGCTTCAGCCGTTCACACGCAGAGCATTGGACCAAGACTTCTTAGTCGAGATTCACTGCCAATAGATGTAAACAACGCGAATGAAAATAGAACCAATTTCACATCTGCCTTTTTGGTATTTTGGAAATCTCATAGCTTTTAGACTTTGCTGCTCACAGTTTGTGTGTTTGGTGTTGCTTTCAGAGATGTGCAGTGTTACATTGCAGTTACCAGCAGGTCTCACTGTAACGGCTGCACAGACTGGCAGAGACATGGCTGAGACCTGCAGGGTTACACTGCAGTTACCAGCAGGTCTCGCTGTAACAGCTGCACATACGTGCAGAGACGTGGCTGAGGCCTGCGGGGTTACACTGCAGTTACCAGCAGGTCTCGCTGTAACGGCTGCAGAGACGTGGCTGAGACCTGCGGGGTTACACTGCAGTTACCAGCAGGTCTCGCTGTAACGGCTGCAGAGACGTGGCTGAGACCTGCGAGGGTTACACTGCAGTTACCAGCAGGTCTCGCTGTAACGGCTGCAGAGACGTGCAGACGTGGCTGAGGCCTGCGGGGTTACACTGCAGTTACCAGCAGGTCTCGCTGTAACGGCTGCAGAGACGTGCAGACGTGGCTGAGACCTGCGGGGTTACACTGGAGTTACCAGCAGGTCTCGCTGTAACGGCTGCAGAGACGTGCAGACGTGGCTGAGGCCTGCGGGGTTACACTGGAGTTACCAGCAGGTCTCGCTGTAACGGCTACACAGACGTGAAGAGACGTGGCTGAGGTCTGCGGGGTTACACTGGAGTTACCAGCAGGTCTCGCTGTAACGGCTACACAGACGTGAAGAGACGTGGCTGAGGCCTGCGGGGTTACACTGGAGTTACCAGCAGGTCTCACTGTAACGGCTGCACAGATGTGCAGACGTGGCTGAGACCTACAGGGTTGCAGGGTCACACTGTAGTTACCGGCGCGTCTCGTTGTAATGGCTGCACAGATGTGCAGACGTGGCTGAGGCCTACAGGGTTGCAGGGTCACACTGTAGTTACCGGCGCGTCTCGTTGTAATGGCTGCACAGATGTGCAGACGTGGCTGAGGCCTACAGGGTTGCAGGGTCACACTGTAGTTACCGGCGCGTCTCGTTGTAATGGCTGCAGAGATGTGCAGACGTGGCTGAGGCCTGCAGGATTGCAGGATCAGACTGCAGTTACCAGCACATTTCACAGTAAAGGCTGTGAGCACACAGAATAAATGTGTTTTTCGGTTTATAATGACATAATTTTGTGATGTTTTAATGAGGTCATCATGATGTCACAATTAATACGTAATTTCTTTATAACTTTTTTTAAAAAATTAGCTTTATTCATTTTTAAATTTTTAAAATTACGCTCTTCAAACTCACATTTCAAAAAAATCACTACAACATGATGACAAATAAAAATAAAATATCAAAGCAATGGCTTGCATCAGTATGTGTTTATTTTAGTATGACTCAAGAAGATTTTCTTAAAATGAAGATGTGAAATTTGCCGGTGCTGGTGACCACATGACCTCTTTGGTCGAGGTAAAAAGTGAAATCTTTGATCATCTCTAATTATCTGGTTCTGCACTTTCAGATGCTCGCTCATCAGCACTGAATCATACCTGTCAAAATTATATCATCCATGACTCAAACCCCACCCACTCTCAGCATGATTGACAGCTGCACCAAAGTGCAAACACCACGCTCCACATCATCACCAAAATACAGCTGCTGCTGCCGCGTGCCAGAATAAACACCTCAAAAAAATCTTAGCCACACAGCGATTTCTGTCACACTTTTATTCCTGACTGTGGAAAATCCAGAGAGGATCACTGTCTAAATATGTGCAATAGATTAAATTTTCAACGTAAGCATCCAGAAATCAGCAAAGGAAATGTTTTCTTCTGTTATTTTGACATTTAAACAATGATAACGGAAAATAAAATTCCTTCTTATTTTCAACACGTTAATTCAAAAATTCAGGACAAAAGCACAGCGTGTTCCAAGAGAAGTGGTGTTGCTAAAACTAGCAAGGGGACAAAAGAACTGCGCCTGCTGATATACCATGTGTCAAATGCACTGATTGTATTTGTGTGTATGCATGTGCCTTTGAGCAAGCACATGCATATATTTGTGACAGCGACAGCGTGCATTGAGGTGGCAAGAGGGAAAAAAAATTAAAAGCCTCTTCAGAGGTGTGAACTGCAAAACAGTACATTCAAATTATCACCATGTCTCCAAAATTCTAAATTTATTTCGTGACATGAAATGTTTAAAAATGTCATTTTTGTAATTGGATTCAGACAAGAATAATTATGTTTTGAGTACAGCAAACTGCCTGCAAAACAATTCATTTAAAGCTACAGTGTGAAGGATTTAGTATCATCTAGTGGTGAGGTTGCAGATTACATGATTCCATCGCCAGACAATATTTATCATTCATAATTTTGATTCCCTTCACATTTTTGCTTCTATGGAGACGGGGATTCATGCTCCTTTGCCTTCTCTTGTGATAAGCAATATGTATGATCCTCCATTCCACAACAATTAGGGTTCTCATACTTGCACTAGCAACCAGTGGACAGTGTATTGGGGAGCAACCACTGATTCCTCTTCTTTTTTCTTCAGTCTTCTGGCCGTGCTGCAAAATGCGAAAGGTGGAGTAAGAATATGTCCCTTTTGGGTTAGCCTCCATGGGGGGGGACCTGCTCCCATGTAGATATGAAGGGCTCATTCTAAGTTCATGAAGACATATCGATTCCTTGTTGCAGGTCCTTGTTGTCTTCAGTGACAAGGCAATGTGATAGCAGCCATCATTTTGGACACTATTTGCTTCATTTGCCTCAATTTTTAGTTGTATTAAAACGGCTTGTAACTGGGTATCAACATCATCTCGTGTGTCATAGTCAAACCCCAACGTCCGGTGCTGAAAAATGAAGCCAACGTGTAAGTGCCAAAACCTGCAGTTCCTTAAATGGCCACTTGGGGCTGGCTACAAAAGCGAGTCAATCCCCATAGAGCCCCATGTTCAAATGTCCAACTTCACAGCAGAAATAAACTTTTACAACCTTGTACAAAAAATGGTTTTGGTCTCTATAGCTTCATCACAACTGTAAACCATAAAGTTATGAATAATTAGGGGCGTGGTTGCTTTGAGTGACAGCTGTGTGCTAGAGTCAGGCCCCTGCTAGCAGTGGCTGCTAGCTACTGTGAACTCGACCTGGTCAAGTCGACTTTTTGTCATTTATAAGCATTTTAAGACAAACATCTGACATACTATGGGTTGCTGTGCAGTTAATTGTAGTAACAATATCAAAAAAGTTGGTATTTCCATTGAGTGAAATTTTAGTATTAATTTATATGTTAACACCGTTAGTACTAATTAGCATGTATGTCGTAGTAAGTCCTTATAGGCTCTGAGGCCCAACGGGACGGTGCTTATCTCTGGTTTCCGTGGCGTGAAGCGAACGAGTGTCCATGACTGGCCCCGGACGGGACACCAGTCCATCGCAAATTAGCATGTAGCTTGGTGACATTAGGTCTACTGACTGGTGCAACGGTTACTAAGGCAATAGGCCGGTTATACATTTTAATAGCCACACCCAAGCCACCTGTTGTAAAAATGACCACCCAGTCGACAAAAATATGTGTTAATCAAACACCCAAAACCAAAGTTATCCTGTTGGCCTTAGCTTAACTTCGCTTGTTTGGTAACTCCAAGATGGAGGGGGGGTGTTCGGGCTTCAGTTGTCCCGCCCAGGTCACGCTGGTCTTGCCCATGCTCCACCTCTCTACCCATTTAAGGGTTGGTTGGGAGTTAGGCGGACTTGGGCACTGCCAAGATGGCGACATTTGGAGCCGCCCTATTTGAGCTTCCAAACCGCTCTTCAGAAAACCTATGGGCGACGTCACGGAGCGTTTATCCGGCGTATATACAGTCTACGGTCATAGTGTACCAACGCTGAACTTGATCCAACGTGTTCAAGCCGTTTTCAGCAATTTTGCAAAAACGTCGGCGTTCCCGACCTTTAAGCCAACACTGCAGCCACGAATCCAGCCACGGCACGTGTTGCTGTATATAAAACTGCTCGGCTGAGTGTTACTTTGCCTGTGTTGATGTTTCCAAGCTGGGTTGAATCATTAGGAAGTGATTCTCTCTAACAAGGGCTAAGGAGCTGTCAGGAGACATTCACAGGCAGGTTTCGCCACGGAGAGTGTGAGAAGTCTTATCAGGGTCTTAGCTGTTTTGCTGCGCCTGTTTATAAAGAGGCTGCTTTATTTGGAGCGATCGCATTCTAGCAAGGTCTCTGCTGTTGCTGAGCGTTGATTAAAAGTGTTTTCGCGATTACCCGTAGTGAGTCTATTCCAGCGTAACAGGGTTACTAGCAGTTTTAATGAAGGGGAATAATCACTAAATTTGAAAAGGGGGTCTCGCTGTGTTTTTCTGTGACAGAGAACTTTGTCACCGTGAGGTTATTGGGTTTAAATCCTACTTGTTTGCAGGCTATTTTAATTTGAAATAAAGGAGATATTTCTACTTCATCTCTCTTCTGCAAATCTTCTGCAAAATATCTATTAAATCTGCACAAAATATTGATGCAAGCGTTACATCTTTATTTTCATCTTGTTTTTTTTTTTGTTGTTTTTTTTTTAAGTGTTCTGCATCTCTATTCTTCAGCGACAGTTGCCCGCTTGCTTACTGTGGCTTTTTCGCTCTGCTCCTTTTGTTGGCTGCGGTCAGCTTTTGCATTCGCTGGTGTGAGTGAATTTCTCACAGCTTCTGATGAATGTGTTTTTTCAAAGTCCTATTCAACATTTGGTGCAACTATAATCGGCACTAAGCCACTACGCTCATGCAGACGTGTCTGTGGATTCACACATTCAGGCCTTCAGAAGTGTTGAGCCATGTCTTTAAAAATTATTTTTTTTATTTTTTTTTACCCCCACTGGTCTGACAAGCTTGGAAAGAAAATTATAAGTTGAGTAAAGGAATTCGGAGTGGAAAAGCAGTTGTACGCTTGACTGTAAAATCAGCAAGATTGAGTAATCACCAGCATTTGCTGAAGTTTTTATTGTAAAATTTTCCTGATAATATTAAAAAATTCTATTAATTTTCCTGATAATATTTTTTTTTTAAATTGCATTATATCCCATGCTAACCTGACCCTACTTTAATGGTAACAGTTTATACAGTAAATATTAAATATTTAAATCGAATATAATATTCACGATATTATTCTTCTTATTAATATATTTATATAGATTAAATATACAAACCACAGAAAAAAATTCCCTCTTGATTAATTCTATTGACACATTTTTATTGCTTCTATTTTTCTTGAAAGTACTTTCGGTAATAATGTCAAAAGGGTGCTTTAGAACTTTGGAGGTTCCCCTGATGAACAACCCAGCATATTCTCACTTCTGTATTTTCTGTCTTATATTTAAACATCAGTTCAGGCCCCAGCGTCAGCTATTTCTGAATATGTGTGCACAGCCGGTCCCTGGGCACATTTATGTACTTCTGTTATCAAATCAAACAATTACCGCTCCATCCCAGCAGCGTTAAATTACATTTTACCACAACGGTGCATCTTTGATTAATATATTGTAACATCTGACTCTGTGCTCTGATGGGGCCGATGGATAATAAATGGGTGACTTGTGAATCTGTAATGAAGTGACTGTCTTGTTATTGACAGGGGAACCGTCCAGTGCGGCGCTTCTCACGGATTACTGCGCCGGTCGTTAAAATGAGCTAATGTTCTGCTGCCAGTGCTCCTCTCCAAAGGGACAGAAGCTGAATTCCTCTCTTACAGCTGCAAAACAGAGGTGTAAATTAAAGCCAAACAAATAAATAAATAAATCACAAAGCCAAAGCAAGGCAGCAATATTTTTATGCGTCAAAAAGTGTGATTTACTCCATTTCGGTGCTTCTTTTATACCTGAACAGAGGTGCTTGTAACAACACATTATGTAATAACAACATATTATGTAATAACTCAACAAAATGTAATACATTTTCACTTCATTATGTAATAACGCCCACATTTTGTAATAACTTTGTAATAAACCGCCTAAACGCAATATGTAATATTATTAATAATATTGTAGGAATGCATCACAATCATTGCACAGAGGCATGAATCGAGGTCGCGATTTTAATGCAATTAATCATGCAGCCCTAGTGAGTATGCAGTAAAATACAAAATCAAAACTTTACTTTTGTGTCTCTCTTTTTTTGTTGCACGTAACCGTCTGTGCAGTTTAGAGCATGTTGTGCTTAACTGCCCTGTCTATGCATCAATTTGTCAACATATTCTGCTGTTAACATCTGGCCCATTTTGATCGGTTACTACATAATGCACTACATTATTACATTTTCATCAGAAAAAAAGTGCCCGTGCTATGTAATAACCACTGCAATATGTAATAATTTTATTTATTACATATTGTGTTCAGGGTGTTTATTACAAAATGTGGGTGTTACTACATAATGAAGTGAAAGTTTATTACTTTTTTGAGTTATTACATAATACGGTGTTATCACATAATGCATTGTTATGGTGCGTGTTATAAATGTGTGACACTTTCTAAAAAGCATTTCCAATTAAAAAGTCATTGGACACATTGGTTGAGCTAATAAGGATCAATAAATGGAATAGTTTTGACTGTGTTGAATGCTTGGTCTCCAAAGTAAAGGTCAACGTCCACTGGATACTATGGCATATGACATATGTTTCCCCGTAACATGATTCCTAAGCATAACAGATGGTGCAAACTATTCCTTTTAAAAACCCTATTTGCTCAACCCGTAATTTGCATCACTTTTTACCAAAATTGGAGCAACTTTAAATTGTGTCCCCTGTACAAACTGAAATTGACCTTTGTCACCATTTTTGCTGTTTTTACCCCCATAATTCCATACCATTCAGTCATAGATAGTCCAAACTATACCTTTTAAGACTCTTTATGATCAGGCAAATAATATGGTACACTTTTCAATATGATTGGAGGATTT
>OMMV01188631.1:0-14630 GCA_900302635.1 Chatrabus melanurus | reverse complement strand
ATTTGATGTCCATCACTCAGTACACCAATGGTTGCTTTCTTTTACAGGGCATTCCAAATCCTTCTGTTGGGTATGCCCAATGTTTGTGCAATGCCTCGAATTGGGTTTCTCTCTTAGCTTCAAAATGGCTTGCTTTTCTCCCATAGCCCTCTGATCTTCGTCAATACCCATCCTTTTATATATATATAAGGAAACACCTGGATCGAAAGAAACCTGCCAGTCACATATTCCAATGTGTTTGCTCACCCAAAAATTGGGTGGTCTAATGCAAAAATGCTTTGCTCTATGTTGTTTTACACATGTAGTTGTAAATATCAGGAAATAAAAGCTAACATTCCAGACTTTCTTCTCAGATTCATCTTTAAATCTCAAATTCAAATGTCTTCAGGATATATATACAATCCCATATATATATGGGATTCATAAATCCTGTGGGTGTCCTATAAGATTCATATAGGACTTTTTGAGTAGGTAAGGAAGACATATTTTTCATCTCAAGAACAAGATTACACATGCCTCCAACCACTGATGTTGGCACTAATGCAATTTTTAAACCTTGGTCGCTGAACATGATTCTTATATTATATTGATTCTTATAGGATTCCTATTGTAAAATATTGTTCCAGTTTCTGATAGAAATCCTGATTTAACGGCGATTAAGTTTCTCTACCGGTCTCCAACGTAGCTACAGGTACGTTGGAAATCTCCGAAAAATTTCCAACATGTTCAAAATTTTGGACCCGGCCCCTATTCATCAGCGAACACCGGCAAAGGCCAGCAGAGGCTACCGGAGGCTAGCGATCACCAATGTTTGCAAATACGTTCATCTACGTTGGCCCAAACACCTCGGTGTGACTGTACCTTTACCGTTGCACCACGGAGCTTAAAAGGACAGGAGAGAAATTAAGTGATGTTGATGACTTGTACAAATTTACTCTACTTTCTCAAAGCACAAAAATTCTATTCCATCCAGGGTGGTCCTACATATTGGCAGGAATGATGCACACACATACACTTGTACAGTATACTGCCAAATGAAAACAGGGCTCAAAACCAGAAATCATGCTGTCACTATTGTGATACAACATTAAGATATTTCACTAAACCCCAAAGCTTGAATGTACATTTTTGCATTTAAATTTTCTCAATGAGCCATGTGACTGAAGTGTTTCCAAGCAACAAAGTACTACTGCAACAACGTCAGACTGTACAGCAGCCACCACGTAATTACCTCAATAAGTCCTGACGTATTTTTCCAAAGTCACAGGTCTCTGATGCATCCACAAGTGAGAACAAGCACCCAAAGCTCAGGTTTGAATTGTTAAAATATTCCAGACACGCAGGGAGAAAAAAGCTCTCCATCATTTTCATTTTATGACACAACCATGACAACATACCATTTGGATGATACTATATTGCTTTAATGACTTGTTGAAGTAAGCAAATTGTGAATGTTATCTGATCATACTGTAGGAACTACAGTGAATTTTTTTTAACTTTACGAGGCCAACCTGTTGCCTCCCACTGTGCCTTCAAAATAAATATGAACTCAGTGGACGTTTGGTAGTGAAGAGATTTGCCTTTCAGCCATCATTTTCATTTATACAGTCAGGTTCACAAGTATTTGGACATTGACAATTTTTGCTACGGTACACCAACACAATTCACTACAAGCACATATTAATTTCAAATTAAACAATATGTGCTTGTAGTGCAGAGTTTCAGCTTTAATTCACAGGGTTTAACAAAAAATATTGTATTAAGCATTTCAGTGTTACAGCCATTTGTATACATAGCGCGTCCATTTTCAGATCCCATAAGCAATTGGACAATATACATTTTTTAATACTTTTTTACAGCCAGTTTTCTTTAGACAAGTCAGGGGATGGATACATTAACATTTTCAAGACACTGAGCATGCCTACGGTCTGCATCTTCATCAGTCATTAAGAAATACAAACAGTGTGGTACTGTATGGTAAATCTGTCTGGAAGAGACAGTTCTCAAAACCTAAGTGAGCATGCAAGAAGGAGACTAGTGAGGGAAGCCACCAAGACTCCCACAACTCTGAAGGAGTTACAGGCTTCTGTGGATGTGATTGGATAGTGTGCATAGTGCAACATTTGTCTATTGCATCACTATACAGCTTCATGGTGGAGTGGTAAAGAGGGATTTTCTCAAAAAGATGATGTAAAATTTCTGTTAGTTTGCCAGAAGGCACATGGAAGACTTGAGTCTAGATTTGATCCATTTTTGTGTTTTAAAACCCTTCTCTGACCACTTTATCATAATGCTGTGACCGATAATGCAACAGGTAAATGTTGCACCAATCCCCATTTCTCCAATGACATCCACAGAAGCCTTGAACTCCTTTAGAGCTGTCATGGGTGTCTTGGCGGCTTCCCTCACTATTCTCCTTATTGATAGGTCACTCAGTTTTTAAGAGCTGCCTACTCCAGTCAGATTTACCACAAAGTACTGTTTGTATTTCTTAATGATGGATGTAAATGAAATCCAAAACATATTCAGTGACTTCGTAATGCGCATGTAGCCATCCTCTGAGTTGTCTAAAGAAAACTGGCTGAGAAAGTGATGATTTGTATTAAAAATATTTATAGTTCTTTTGTCCAATTACTTTTGGTTCTGAAAATGGAGGCACTATGCATACAAATGTAATTCCTAAATGGTTAAATCTATATTTTTGTAAACCCCCTTGAATTAAAGCTGCCACTCTACACTACAAGCACATATTGTTTTATTTCAAGTCCATTGTGGTAGTGTACAAAAGCAAAAGTACAAAAATTGTCAGTGTCCAAAGACTTACGGACCGGAGTGTAAGTTGGGCTTTAGAATGACTTCTTTGCATTTGTCTGTCAGCAAAATGTTGCACTTGTGCTCACATCCATTAGGATGCACACACGATGAAACACACAGGTGTCTCATCATCTTGGCTGCAGCCATCCAACAAACTTCACACCCAAAGAGACACGAAATTATTTTTAAATACATGAAGACAGAAACAAATGTGTTGCCACTGAAAAGTTAAGACTTATTAGCACTGAGGGGTCAGTCACCCTCTGAAGCACTTGTTACTGCAGAGATGCTGCAGTCAGTTCTTACTGAACTTACATCCTAAAATAATGCGCAACAGATGAACACTGGACTTCTTTTGATGTGCTCCTGTGATTATTTGGGTACCACTTTCTTGTCTCTTAAGGATGTCAGTTATCAACTGATGGATATTATCCAATCGCAGCAGGATTCGGAGGATGGACTCCCCCTTTGTCCATTTCTCTCACCTGTTTCTCCAGTGCCTCCTTCGCTGTTGCGCACATCTTGGGCGCCGGCGCGCGCTCGCAGGTGCATCCTTCCAGCAGGTAAATCCCGGCAGGTCGCGCGCTCTGCTCGTTCTCGAAGTAGAAAAGTATATTCTGGTAGAGGGCGAAGAACTTCTCGTGCCAGCGGCTGTTTTCCGTCGTCTTCTTGCTCAGGTAGCCGCGCTTGGTTCCGTCTTTACGCGCCACCGCCGACAGAAACAGCGCGTGCCCTTCGTTGTAACGGACGCTCTTTTGCATTTTCTCAAACGTTTTGGAAGAGGAGAGACCCAAGTGAGAAGAGCAGAGTTTCAGTGCGCGCCCATCGGCGCAACCGCGGAGAGACGCGCGGCTCAGAGGAGCCGTGGCGCGCGGAAAAGTTCATCCGCCGGTGGAAGCGCTTCTGCAGAGGAGCTCATGGGGCCAAAAAGCACGAGAATAAATCCATCCTGTCACACTTCTGCAAACTAACACAAGTAAGAAAGCGCAGGGGAAAAGAAGAGGCGCTCAGGCACACGACACAATCACACAACCGATAAACTAATCGGCTTTGACTGTGGTTAACTCTCTCTCACACGCGCGCGCGCACCGTGCCTATCTTTCTCTCCAGTGATGCTCAGTGAGCATGGAGTTGGCGGAATTAAAGGCGGAGAGAGCAGACAGAGAGAGAGCGAGAGACAGAGAGATGACAATTTGTTACTGCGTTATTAATTATACTGGATGAAACAAATGAGATTCTAATGAATAATAAACAAAAGAATAAATTGGTGTACACTTTATTGCTCCTCATGTCAAATGTTTTTTTTTCACTAGACAAACTGCAAAACAACTGCAGCAAGTGTGTAAATTTTTACATTTTTAATCTTTATTTAATAATCAAACAAGCATGTCAGCAAATGTAAACGCTTCATCAGATAATATTGAACTGATGCTCATAACAGTTCATCGACAGTAGAGAACCTGATGAGGAGGAGACCCTGAGGTCATTAAAGGGGTCACATTGAGGTCAGCATGAGTCTAAAAAACAGATGTTAAAGTGTGAAGCCAAAAAATACACCATAGACACCGAGGTGATGTCTGTGTGTGTGTGTGTGTGTGTGTGTGTTACTGTACAGAATATAACAGAAGTGACAAACACTCTTGTGCAATGTCACTTAAATGTCAAATAATTTTAAATCATATTGCCTCTAAATAAATGCACTATGTCGAAGTTGACAAGTCGAGTGTTTCCTCTTCTGAACAATCAAAAACTAATACTTTAGAAAGACTATATTGAAAATACAAGCACCAGACTAGGAACTCGGTGCAACAAAAGTCAGTGCAAGTATTCACATCCTTGGAAACATTCTTGCATCCATCCACTGACTTAAAAAAAAAAAAAAAAAAACCCTGGCTGTAAAAGTGATGATGTTGACGTGTTATATTAAAGGGTATACTTTTTCTGACTTTTGTCATACTGAGTTTCTAGTTCAGGGCCTGCATTTTCAATATAGTCTTTGTAAAGTATTTCTCTTTGATTTTTCACAAAAGGAAACGCTCCACTTGTTAACATACACATAATGCAATTATTGAGAGATGACACAATTATGAAACAAGTGATGTTACAAAGGGCCGTGCTCATTTCTGTTATATACTGTATATGTATGCCAGCTCTCTCTCTAATAAATTTTTTAAAAAACCCTATGTCTGTGCATGTTGCTTTAATTGGAAAGAAGCTGCTGCTGCTGGCCACGCCCTTCTCAATTGTGGGAGGAAGCAAATCAAACCATGTGGGTGTGGCACAGACACCAGCTTGGGGAGTGTATTTAACAGAGAGAACAAGAGTTAAAAGATGTTACATATGTCACGGACCTTTAAAACGAACCATTTCAGGCCAAATTTTCCTCATGGCAGGACAATTTCTACATGTACCAACAAAGAATTGTGGGACTTGGGGATGTTACACAAAACGCACCAGCCACATGTGAGTGCAACAGTTACAATCTTGCACAAAGTGACCCCTTTATAATTTTACATCTACACACATAGAGCAGCATGACACGAAGATTTCCTTCTGCGAATTAGGGTGCGCGTGGACTACAGAGTGTATGTACACGTCAGGAGTTTGACTGCAGCCACTCCGTGAGCGATGATCCGTCTGCGATGCTCCAAACTTCTGACAGGAGTTTCTTATTCCTCCTAGAAAGCAAACACCAACACAGACATGCTGCTCAAATAAAATATATCAAAAATATTTATTACCTCGCACAGCTTCAGAAATGTTGACCCAAAATACACACGTGTGAGTGCATTGAGAGTTTTCTTTACAAGTAGCGACTCAAAGATGATTATGTACTCTGCACCAACACTGTGGAAGGACAAATATTTCATATTGGAAGGATTACGCTGACAGAGAGGCACGGGTCTCGAGTGTTTGTTCATACGGCGAGGATTACTTATGGCGTGGATCAGCAGCACCCAGCTCCCAGCAGGCCATCTGCTTTAGAGTGACGGTATGTCGTGTACACATTCATACAGAGAAGAAGACTAGATTTCCACGTTATAACTTCATCACTGTCGAAGCAGCGTGGTTTATCCCAACACAACTTTCTACATCAGCAGTCACAATGTGAATTTTCTCATCTTTCCTCTCATGCTGTGCACTTTATGGGTGGAAAAAAAACATGTACAAATATGCACATCTGTGGGAAATGGGCTATTAAAGTGTGCATCATGAAGAACAAACTCAAATGGTAATATGCTGGCAGTTTATGGCGTGTGGTCGGAAACACAAAGTACCCCTGCATTTGAAGTTTGTCCGCCCATACATTGGTATTTACACAACGGGAAATCTCAGCGCAAACTGGCTACTCCGTCCAAAGGGGGTGGATTACATCACCTATTAGTCATGGGTATGTTGTGGTCATAACATAAAATAAACCAATCAGAGTGGCACCTGTCGTTACCTTTAAGTTGGAGTGAACCCGGCCACAAGCACTGTGCTACTGAGTAACTGGACTTGAGAAACTGGGTTTTAGTGAGAGGTTTTCTGGCGAGCTCACAAATCGGTACATCGGCACATACAGTATTGTTGCTGATGACAGCTGTGGCCCCGGGGGAGGGGTTTTCTCTCTCTCTCTCTCACTCACACAGACACACACCTACTGGTTCAGGTAACACATGATAATTAATATGACAGTATGAATATGCAGCCAGGTTCAAAGCTATTGCACCTCATTAACGTGCACAGTTGGCATGCAATGTCTGTTGTGTGATTAGGTTGCGATGTGGTTTTGTGACAAAAAAAACCCCCACTACTTTCTGAACTTTTTTCCACTCAAACTTGTGACTTTAATGTTGGAGAATTTTTGAATTTTTTTATGGCCAACTAATCTTCTTGTAAATTTTTTCCCCTCACATTAGCCATAATACGTCATCATACCAGTATGCCGTGCTGTGATCGTAAGCATATAATGTTGCTGGCAATGATATGAGTCAAAAACATTGGCATATATCCTCTCTGGCAAGAAAGGTGCACATGCCTTGTGAACCCGCTTATGTCGGGTGCGTCTGAGTGTTTTGCCCTTTAAATACCAGAAATGCCTTGCACTGGACTTTAGACCAGGTTTTTACTGATCTATGGTGCAAACGCTTTGTCTTTCCACACAACAGCAGTCCATCTGCGCTGCGCCTGACTGCACTTCATTTTTAGACCGACATGCCCATGAGCACACACGGGTGCAATTCTGCTCGTGAGTGCCGAGTGTGAAAACCACAACAGCGTCAGATGGGAACTACCAATAATGCTTACATTACTTCTCCATGTTCCTTTGAACCAGGTGGAAGATGGGGCCCAAATGATTTGTGCAACACAAGTCTGGGAGGGTGTTGGAAAACAGTAAAGTGTGATGTGCTGTTTTGTTTTGTTTTTTAACTACATGCTGTTTTGTAGTTTGTCAGCCAATTTTATTGTGTATGCTTTGTTACAGTTTGGACACCTAATTTTTCAGCTCAAGATGAGATTTTTAACACATTTGAAATTTAATAACAGCAAGTTTTTTATTTTTATTTATTCTGCTTCAGTGTTTACCTTTGTATATTTTATCGTGAAGTAATTAATGACCTGCAGAACCATTGTAACAAAACAATGATTTTATGACTGGTTTCTACAAGTGCTTATAATAGATGCAAGTGAACAAAAAAAAACAAAAAAAACCCTGCACTGGTGCTGTTGGACCTTTAAACGACAGTTTACAGTTAACTTGATTTAATTAATGACACTCTGATTGTTAAAAACCTACGACTGTGTATGAAGATCACCGCTGTGGTGCTTTTGGAAATGTAATTACTCTTCTTTACTGCCCTTCTTTTCACTGAGAAACTGGTGCAGCTGACAGGTTTTCATATGCAAAAAGTTAATTAATGGCATGTGTGCATCCATATATGGCCATCTGTGGGAGTGGACCAGGTTTGTGCCTGTGTGCACGAGGTGTGCAACAATAAATTGAAAAACCCACAATATTTTACATGTACCAAACCGTGAGCTGTTAACAAAAACGTTAGGTCTGCAACATTGACTTTGAATTATATTGTCAGGCTCAGAAGTTTGTTTTTAATGTGATTAAGCAAAATGTAATGTGAAAACTTCAGGCAGAATGTTCAGGATGTGGAAACTGTAGATCCTCAAGCCAACTGTTGAACATTTGAAGTGATGTTATTCCATCATTTTCATTTTGTCTAAATATTTTATTCTGTATGTGTGTGAGGAAACCTGACCGTAATCTACCGTGATTTCAACCGTATCGTGTACTTGAAACTGTGATTCGTACAATATGCATGCGCACACAGATGCACACAGATTGTTAAATCTGGTAGAAATGGTGCATGAGACATATTTACAGTTTTGTACATAAACAGGCATTTAGTCTTGAATCTCTACTAAATTTTTCAAGAGGTCAAGGGATTTGGAGCCAATGACCCTCCTGTCATAAACCGTCTATTACAGTGGTTCCCAAACTTTTTCTGCTGGGCACCCCTTTTGGAAATAAGAATATTTTTACCCCCGCCCCCCCTACAATCCGACGCACATTTTTGCCTCGAAATTTTGCTTGAATTAATTTTTCCGCTTGAACATTGAAATTCACACAAAACTGCTTATTGTACAAAATGAAACAAACCAAGTGAATACCGAGTGAATCACCTTTAGGCCTACATGGTATTTAAAAGTAACATGCACCATGTATTGAAAATGCATCAAGCCCTTTTTGTGCAGCAGCATTCACTGCTTTGAACATATTTTTGTTCTCTTTGTCATTTGTTGTTGAAACTTAAATATCTCCCTGAGTGACAAAGCAACTAAAATCTAAACATTTTGAAAAGTAAAATTTAGTGACTAATCAGCTTCATATGGTATTTAAAAGTAGCATGCATCATGTTGAAAATGCATCATGTCTTTTTTAATTGTGCAACAGCACTCACTGCTTTGAACACATTTAATCTCTCTTTTTTCCCCTTGAAAATGAAATCTTGCCCTGAATGTGAAAATAAAGAAATTCTGAACATTTTGCTCTTCAAAAATCCCTCCTTTAACTCCTACATCTCATCAGCGACCGGTGTGGGTGCTTTAACTACAAAGCACTGCTCAGTCATTTGCATAAGAGGTTTTCACGCATGCCGCGCCCCCCCTGCAATAGCCCCGTGCCCCCTTAGGGGGACCCGCCCCCCACTTTGGGAACCAATGTTCTAGTAGGTGTCGGTCTCCACTACAAAACTCCTACAAAAGAGAACTTCTAAAAGCCCATGCACTGGAACTTCAGCAACTTATAATAAAAGGCGATATCAGAATCTTATTTATATTTTTTTTGCATCAAGTGTAACTGTAATGTCTCCAGGTATTATAATATAAAACATGCATAATGTTAAAGAAAAAGACTTGTTAGTGTGGTCTCCACAAAACTCCTCAATGACATCAAGCAACGAGGAGCTGCTTCTCTGCTTTTCCTGGCATGCTGGTACGTTTTGTGTTTCAGACATATAATTATGAAATCAGGATCATTTGACTATTAAAGCTTGAGTATATTGTAGTGTCAGTGGAGCTGCTGCTTCTTCTTTTTTTTTTGATGACACCAGTGAGATGCAGCTTCCATTTTTGCTTCAAAAATGCTGATGACCTCGATAAATCATACTGTATTTTCAGTGATGTTTGTTTGTTTGTTCACCTACTCCCAGGTTCTTTGGTTGATTTGCACCAAACCTGGTATGTGGATGAAGGTTGACTCCAAAACAAAATTACCCTTAAACGTTTCGTCTTGGCAAAGGTCAGTGTCGTTGAGGACAAATGTCAAAAATTAGGCCAAATGTCAAATTATGACTTCGAGTTCTAGGAATTTGTTTTTCAACCCAATTTGGACCAAACCTGGCACACATGTAGGTGAATACTGGAATTGTCCTGGCAAAGTCATCCAAAGGTCAATTATTCAGATGAATGTCAGGGTCATTGAGGTCAAAGTCAAATTTCCACCAGACAATATTTATCAGGAAATTCTATTCTAAGGCCTTGTCCACACAGCTGTCTTCACAGAAAAAAGGTTAATTATTGATCCGTTTTGGCTTTTCGACACGGATCTGACGTTTTCGCCACCCCAATACAGTGCTGTTTGAAAACGGCCTCCAGAGTGGATCAAAACGAAAATGAGTCGTTTCTGTGTGTGAACAGTGAAACCATGTGTTTTTGGGACACGGTGCAGTAACACTACCCGCCAGCGGGAGGAAGCAGCAGTATGTCCTGTCGCTGTGAACGTGTCTGGGAAGCACGGAAGAAGAGCACACACATTTCCACAGGTCAGCAATGGCGGAGTGTTTTTGACATGGTTGTCAATTTTAATAGCATGTTTAAAATAAACATCGAGCTGTATAATCTGCACGTGGCGTATCTACGGACCACAGAAAGCACGGTGCACACCCTGCTTCTGTCGTGTGGACCCAGGGGCCGTGTGCGCCACTAACAGCCTCCTGCCACACGATGGCAACATGTGACACCCTTTCAGTTTGCTCTGCACCACAGTGCGCCCCAAATGCAGAAAAAGAAAAGAACACGGCTTCATGTGGACGCAGATATGTTCAGATACGGCCACTTGCCGTATTCGTTTCAAGCTGGCGCTCCCAACAAAAACGCAGCCATGTGGACTAGGCCTAAACAAAGTGACCACATCTTTATTGATGCTATACTTACCCTACCTATCTGCCATAGCCGTTAGCATCTTCATGCTCACAGGTAATTCTACCTAGTCTTAAGAATTTGCAACCAAAACAAGACAAAATTCTATTTTGTGATTTGTGAGAGAATGTCTTATGGATCTAAGAAGCAGTTGGAGTGCGTTTACTGTACCTCCTGGCATTGACCATGTTCTCCAGCTCTCGGGCCTTGAGCGCAGCAGTGTGTATTATAGGATCTGGGATGTCAGCCAACCGTGCGACGTTCAGGCCGTAGCTTCGCTCGGCAGCTCCTTCAGTTAACTGGTAGAGAAAGGTGATGAACTCTGGCTGCACCTCTCCTGCTGTCAACGCAAAAACACACGTGAGCCTTTTAGAATCTCCGCAAAGTGCACAGGGATCGTGATTCAGACCAGATATGAGCTAAGTAAGACTGTTACACATTTACTGTAGCTGCAAGGGAACAGCCAAAACGATCATTGGCAGCAAGTCACACTGAAGCCATTTCCATGCGCGCACACACACATACCTTCAGTGTTGGTGGAGATGTCAGGTTCGTTGAGTAGGAAAGCCATGTGGTAGTTTGACACATGTGCAGGGTACAGCTTTTCCAGCTCACAAAGAGGAGGGTAATGAGTCACAAACAGGGTGAGGGACTTCACCTGAGAAGAGCGAGGCGAGAGATTTTAGCATGCCACTGCAAAAAAAAGAAAAAAAAGAAAGGCTTTTAAACCCTGTGTCAAAATGTTGCAACTTGGAAAAAAATGCATGAAAAAGTGCCATGTGAAAATGTATTCTGTTTAAAGTGTTCACAACGCCAAAAAATATCCATGAGGGGTAAAAACAATAAAGTGGAGGGCAGGAATGTCACCACAGGAAGTGCTCAGAGAAGACAAATCTGTGGTAGGTAACAGTAAGTAGATTTAGTATAAACTGGAGAGCAAAGGATGCTCCAGGTGTCCACCTGCATGAGCCGCCTCAGGTTTGGACCTGGGTGCCACTGTGCAGTGGACGATCCATCAGCACCCCACCGGTCACCACCCTCCAAAGACAAGACCCTCAATGCTCTCCTGTGGTTTCTTCTTGTCCAGAGATGAGGCTCCAAACAGCTTTTCCCCATCACAGCGCACGCTACCCTCCGATGGAAGGCAGCTGCAGAATTACTCCCACGAAGTAGGGAAACAAGAATTTTACTTTTCCAGTGTCAAGCTTTGTGAGATTTTTTTTGTCTGCTGGAGTACTAATCTCTCGACCAATCCCCAAAATGGATTATCTGTGGGCTGAAGGACCACCTACAGTCTCTGGATGCAGGGTAACACCATGCCCAGGATACACATACAACATACATAAAATAGAGTGCACATAGGAAAATTAAATAAATAAACAAAAACATGAAAATATGACAGCTGTTGACTCACAAGGAGTTCATCCACCCTTTGACAGGTCTTATTTTTTGTCCTGCTGGGTGTCATGCCACCCTCCTCACCAGCGTAAACCCTCGTGGGGGAGCGGGTTTAGACGCCAACCATCCATCCATGCGGCAGGTTGTACTGCATTACAACGTTACCATTAGCAGGATCAATGCTGACTCTAACCTGACAGAAGTGATGATAGATCGGTTGTCTGCCTGGGTGGTTGCCATCCAGGACTCAGGGCAGTTCCGTGGTGTGGTGACGCACAGCAGAAGCCGATGCTCCCGAACGGCCATTCACACTGTGACGTGAAGTGCCTGACGCTGGGTGACGTAGCAGATTCTCATAAATCTCTGTGAAACACCGGAGAAGGCTCGCTCCAGGGCTCCAAATTTCCTGTCTTCAACACAGGTCGATGTAGCTCAGCGGAGGGCGAAGTTGTACTTGCGGTGATCGACCTTTGATGACGGTCCACTGTCTTACTATCGGGAATAGTTCAACTTTCACCGTCAGAGGGCAGGCGCATTGGTAGCGTACTCCGAGGAGCAGTGGCGTAGCTTGGCGGGGCTGATCGTCGACTCAACGTTTGAAACGTCACGTGACACAGCCTATATAAACTTGACATAACTCTGTGATTTCGTCACTTGCTACTGGTGCTTTGTCGAGACAGGTTCTACATAGTTCTTCATATTTCTTCACATTTTGGGCTTCACAGGTAGGGCTACGATGTGTACAGTTGTCAAAACCTGTCTGAGCGTTCCATGAGATGACATTACTGTGCTACACTTGCGTTCTGGTCGTTACTGGTCCGCAAGTAGTCCGCTGAGCTCCGCTGATCTGTTCTGAACTACGTCGGGCTGGGTCCAGTCAAGCCTCCAACGTTGGCCAGTGGAGGCCAGCAGAGGCAAACAGATCAATAACGGTATAGTAGCGGAGGTGACATAGTGGTAGCGGAGCTCAACTCTTGCCGATGTTATAGCATGAACATCGAAGATTTTAAGCATGTTGAAATTTTTTCCGGGACCACGACAAATATCAGCATTGCCTGACTGACATCGACTTAGCTCCTGTAGAGTCTGGCGGACCTTGGTGCTGGTCGGCGTAAACCAAATTTTCACTTTCCGTTGGCAAACACCAGGCTAATCATCAGACCTACAACTCAAACCTACAACTCAAAGAGTGCAACACGTGCACCTTACATGTTTAACAACAATTCATGCAACTTAATTCTTACTGATTCAGTGTGACCATAATATATGGTTCTGAGCGGCCTTGGCATTTGATCAAGTCTGTTCAAAATGGAAAGACTTTGTCCTTGATTAACACTTCCACCGTGTGTAATCCATATTGGTGCCAAACTGTTTGAGTTAAACAGTTATGGCACTGAGTTTAACCTTTCAAGGTTACACAAAGCCAGAGGTCATGTGACCAACAGAAAGATGATATGTGACTTCATATTTATGCTTCATAGTAACCTGCTATATGTGTGTGAGACTTGGAGTCTAACCATCCTAAGGTGATGAGTGGATGTCTTTGATACTCTGTCTCTGGAATCCTAGGGTAGCACTGTAATAATAGTCTGTCAAATGAACATTTACTTAGGGAGACTTAGATGAGGCGTACTACTTGTACTGTGAAGAAGGTTCAGCTACAACACTACAGCCACGTGGCACACATCCCGGAGCTTGATCCAGTCAGTACATGCAGGTGCCTCAGTGTTCAGGACCCCGGCAATCAGTAAAGGCCAAGGTGGTACCCACGTTTCACCTGGTTGCAACAGAGAGATGATGACTTTTGGGAGGTGTGGGTGGACCAGGTGTCTGCCTAGGTGGTTGCTAATCATGATTCAGGCCGGTTACGTAATGTGGTGGATGTGGTGACGCACAGTACCAGCGCATGCTTCCAGACCTGACCTTTGACTTCAGCGAGTGTTAAATAATACACTGCGTGCACAATTATTAGGCAAGTTGTATTCCTGAGGATGAATTTTATTGTTGAACAAATACAGTACTCTCGGTCAATCCAAAATGTTAATAAATCTCAAACTTGAATGTTTAACAAAGGAAAAGTGAGTTTTGGCTTTCTCAGGGGAATATACACTGACCGGCCACTTTATTAGGTACACCTTGCTAGTACTGGGTTGGACCCCCTTTTGCCTTCAGAACTGCCTTAATTCTTCGTGGCATAGATTGAACAAGGTGTTGGAAACATTCCTCACAGATGTTGGTCCATATTGACATGACAGGCGTTGCACAGTTGCCACACTGTTACACCACCAGCAGACTGAATTGTTCATACAAGGCAGGATGGATCCAAATTCTGACCCTACCATCTGAATGTCGCAGCTGAAATCGAGACTCATCAGACCAGGCAACGTTTTTCCAATCTGTTGTTGTCCAATTTTGGTGAGCCTATGTGAATTGTCGCCTCAGTTTCCTGTTCTTAGCTGACAGGAGTGGCACCCGGCGTGGTCTTCTGCTGCTGTAGCCCATCTGCTTCAAGGTTGGATGTGTTGTGTGTTCAGAGATGGTATTCTGCATACCTTGGTTGTAACGAGTGGTTATTTGAGCTACTGTTGCCTTTCTATCATCTCGAACCAGTCTGCCCATTCTCCTCTGACCTCTGACATCAACAAGGCATTTTCGTCCACACAACTGCCGCTCACTGGACACTGGATGTCTTCTCTTTTTCAGACCATTCTCTGTAAACCCTA
>OMMV01188623.1:0-12579 GCA_900302635.1 Chatrabus melanurus | reverse complement strand
TCTGTTGTCTCTGCCGTTTTCACTCACTACGCGCGGCCGTTTAGCCTCCTTGTGGGGGAAAATTGTAGGCACAGCATTTGGTTTTTGCTTTCGTTTAGAACCAGCAACACCAGTGAGCTCTTTTTGCAGCCGTGGTCGATTAAATGCCTCAAACGCGTCAGTGCTGAAGTGGCGCGGACACAGCCGCGGGGCTTTAGGGAGTTGTGTTCGTCCACAAGCATCTTCCCATTTTTTTCTTCTTTTCTTGTCGGAAGGAAAGCAGTGAAGGCTGACATCACTGCCCTTGTTGCCTTTCGACTGGAAATTACAACCAAAAGATGCGCAATGTGGCATCATCTTGCTTTTTCTGCTGTAGAAACATGGAAACTCAGCACCATTAACTCACCGCTCAACGAGACTACAACCTCGCGACGTCGTCAACCCAGAATGCATTGCGCACGGAAAACAATGGCAGCCTACATCGTTCAGGTTGTGTATTGAACTGTTTTGTTTTTTTTTTACATAAGGAAAATAATTCATGTGTTTCTGACTATCTTTTTTTTGTAGGAGATAGCAATTGTAACACATTTAGGCCTACATGTCTTATTAGTCGGGGTTCCTTTTAAAGCACATCTTGACCTGGGAAGATCAATTTCACAGCTTATACTCATCTTCAGGAAGCAAAGCTGTGTCCTCACCTCGACATGTCCGATTTCACCTTCAAGCTATCTTAAGACTGTTTCTACCCACGACATCCAACACATTCAGGCTTGCAGACCTCCGTGTGAAGACGAAAACGTGCAGAATCCTGTTTTTGTTCTATTAAATGATGATGCTGTAGATTTGATCAGGTCACTGGTAAGTGCTTGCTAAGATATTGGACTTGGTCTGAAGAAGACTCACATAATAGGACAGGATGTCACTGTGCACGCTCCCATAAAGTGTTCAATAATTGGAATCAACTGTCTCCAATACTTCTGGACCCAGATCTCAACTGGCAAGTGAGGAGAGCCACTGCTCCTATGTTCAAGTTCTCCAAGAGGGTGGAAACAAAAAGCTCAGCACACCAACATGTGAGTCCACAGAGCGTGCTCCTGTCGCCACAAAGGTTTTATCACGCTGGGGCCTCATTTATAAAACGCTGTAGAACCACAACTCAAACTTTATGTGCACACAAAGGAAGAAACTCTTTTCCCAAGAGGTATAAAGCCATGTGTCCTCATGGTCCTACATCAGTGGATGCAGACATGCCCTAAAGTAAACATTAACGTACAAGAAATGCTGTGTACATGACACTGAGTAAAAACAAACACAAAAAAACCCGGTGAGTAAGTTCAATTTCACGGACTGTGAAAATCAAACGCTAATCGACAAGATAAAAAAAAAGATAACATGTTTTATTTGGTACATCCTTAATCATTGCTGAAACTATTTATACTATCACTGATTAATAAGAAGAAAAAATGATTAATAAAGAGGGCTGATAAAATTTAGTACATAAATCTTTACAATGCATTTTCTTAACAATAATACTTTAATGGTCAGAAATGTAAGCTCAGTGACACCGACTGTTTTACAGAAATCCTGTCTTTAGTTTTCATTTCCACTTCATATCAGGATTGACTTTGAAAAATGTGCGTACGCACGGTTGGTAGAATGCATGACGTACATACATTCTCACATTGTAAAGTTCATGTGTGGGGAAAAGGCGCACACACAGTTTTTGTGAGTACACACCATTTCTAAATGCCTTTCGAGAGCTAGATGATACCAGTGACGGAGGCATGAACTCTAATAAGTTACCTTTTAGTTGAGCATAACCGCACAACCATTGACTGGATTGGTTCTTCCAGATGACAGGATCCCTTGAATAGAATCGAATTGAATAGACGTCACACTGCCCCAGTTGCTACGTCTTAAAAATTAGCAAAATGCTACAGCTTCCTCCTTCCTTCCCCTTGCATATTCAATGTATAAATCATCAGTTTGGCGATAAGAGTTTCAACTTAGTTCACGCCCGGAGCAGTCGTAGACTCCACGCAATGCACGAAGGGATTTACGCTGGCGTTATGGCAGCGTTACACCGCGGTTACACCACTACACGGAGGCTAACTCTGGAGCTGTATTACTTGTATGTAGAGTATACTCCCCTTCACACACACCCCAGTGCCACCAACATGTCTCAAAGACGTAGCCCTTCAACAGATCGAGCTACATGGGGGAAAAATGGTGATTGTAATTACAAAACTGATAGAGAAGACATGGAACAAAACCCCTGCAAACAGGGGACGTCCCCAGGACGTTTACCGGACATTCCTAACGTCCCCGATTGGTCCCCACCACAACGTTCTCTACGAGATGTTATCAGGACGTTATTGACGTCCGTAGCAAGTTCTCGTTTGGTCCTTGTGGAATGTTATGAATGGGACATAAATCAGACCCTCCAGATAATGTTCTCATTAGGTACTTCAAAGACGTCTTTAGAACGTCCCATTTTGGTCACACATACCGTTACAATAGGGACGTTGACGGGGCTTTCGTGGGACATTTACCTTTTAAAATTTGTAACAATGGAAGATGTCATAATGCACTCATTGGGATGTATTGATCAGTACATCGACCACAGACGAAACCTGCTGTAGCCTGGTAAAAATCTGAGAAAACTTCCTTATTCTCCCCTGCATGTCTTTCAGTGTAATTGTTTTGAATGGTTTTAACTACAATATACGTCCATGTGGTGGTGACGGTATAGTGGTTTGCATTAACGTCCACCAATCTTGCAACCCCGTTCGATTCCCACTCCATACTAACAATGTTGCTTTGAATAGAATAGTCTGATATACGAATGAAAAGTAGTTAAGGTAACTCAAAATTAGAGGGTGCGTGCAATCATACCTACCTCGAGCAGGAATCGAACCACCAACTTCAAGGACGGCTACGCTAACCACTACACTACCTTCAATGATAACAGTGGTGCTAGGCTAATATAAGGGACGTGTAAAACATTCCCCCTGACGCTACTCCAACATCCCCGTGACGTCTTAAAACGTTACCCCGACGTCTCCAGTATGTTCTGAGAACGTCCTGCAATAACGTTCCCATGACATCCAGGACATGTTCCCCCAAAGTCCTCGCAATGTTCTTAGGATGTCCCAAATAACGTCCCCGCAATGGAAACGAAACCCTACACATTGACGTCTCAGAAACGTTCAGAGGACCTCGAAGCCCGTATCTCACGGGGCGACGAACCTCAAAAATCGCAACGTTTGTCAGCATTCGTAAAAGGTTGCAAAATAGTTCGCAAACAAACAGTTTTTGTTGTTGCACAGAAACTCTGAACATGTCCAAAATTTCTTTGCGAATGTATTTTTCTGCAAACGTTTGCAAAACAAGCATTTGCAAGCGGTTGTAAAACGTGTCACTAAAGTTATTTCTGGTTCGCTACGTAGTGAACACAAGCAATAGCTGCAGCAGCAGCCAGACAAAGCGATTCTTCTTCAAGGGCAGCAGCACATCGGGCTTCTTCCTGACAGAAAAATGCCACTCATGACAGAGGTGAACACTGATTCTCGCCAACATTAATCAGAAAAGCAGCGAATCCAAAAATTGCAACGTTCGCCAGCATTCGCTGCTCCGTGAGATACCAGCCTTGGAACATCAAGGGGACGTTTTGTTTGCGGGGCAAGCGCTGTCGCCACATATGTATAGATTTAGTCATTTCTGGTGATAATTCTGGACACTGGACATATAACAGTGTCTTTGTATTTATTGTACATTTCTCTTGTTTATCCTAGTGATAAGTGTTGACTTTTATACCAGTCTTTGTACTCATCTATAGATACAAGATGCAAAATTCCTGACTGAAGGCTGAAGTTTGTTGAATAACCCTACGAGTCTTTTAAAATCTCAGTGTCACCTGGTTGTTTGTCTGCATCAGTGCCGTTTGGCAGCACACTCAGAGGATGAATTACTGCACTTTTTGAAAGTTCATATTTTATGTTCCGCTGGCAGAATAAAATCAAACTGCTACCACACCTCAGATGACATCAAGTTCTTCAAGTCTCCATCCCGTTTATTTTCACTCTATCCTAAAAAGATGCTCATCTCATCTGTCCATGGAATATTCCACAAGTGTATACAGGTATCTTCTTTAGACTCTGGCCTTCCTCTTTAGACTCCTTAATGTTACTAATGTGTTTTATGCGCCTTTGCACTGAGCTGAGGAGATGTTCGGTTGTTCTCCTGCTTACCCAGTGAGCCTGCATTTATTTAGGAGATTATCCGTTGAATTTCTATCATATGCATTATCACGCGGGTTTGTTTGGGTCCAGGGTCCATAAGGCTTTACTTCAGGCAGACTTGTGTGAACATGTTCATACGGTTGTATCTAATATTGTCTACCCCACACTCGGCTTGTTTTCCATTTCTTGGAGAGTTTTTTTTGTTTCATTCTGGTTTTTTTGAAGGTGCCAAATAAATTTGGCAACATCTGTTTATTCGATCAGTTAATGGTAAGATTCCAAACCGAGCACTTAATCACCTCTTGACCTTTCATCTGATTGGGTGTAAATGAAATGAGGGAATAATACCAGGTGATAATGAGACAGTAGAGAAGTCAAATTCGTTTTAGTCCTCAAAAAAAAAAAAAAGTTATTCCTCAGTTGTTCACTGGATGCAATCTTCAAATTATACCTGCTTTATGGCCTCATTTTGCCAAACATGCTGACAACAGAGAATCTTTGTCAATATTCAAATAAATTCATATACATCCATGTTTGCATGTACAACACAAGTGCTGGATTTCTTTTTAATGATAAAGGATAGAGTCCACCTCCATATATAATTTTTTCCTTGACATAGGTCCACCCCATCCACAAAACTAAACTGAAAGTGCAAAACTTTGAGACATCCTGCTAAACACCTATCCTGTACAAGCCCTGAGGTCCACTGGTGCCGGTGTTTATCCCCGGATATTGGTGCGTGAAGCGTATGAGAGTCTAGGACTCCCCCTGGACAGGACGCCAGTCAATCACATTACTTCCCCAGCTTAGGCTGGTACCTACTGGGTGAACTGAATGCAGATGACGTGTCTTGTCCAAAGACAGGTAGTGTGACCGGGAATTAAACCCAGGTCTAGATATTTGTAGCCCCACTCCTTATCCCACTGAGCTACCTGCTCTAGATGAGGTAACTCGGTGGTAAAATTCCCACTGAAGCTACCTGATGTGCATCGTCCCAGTGCGTCCAGCTGTAAATGGTTACCAGTGAGTGCACAACCTCTGAGGTGGATGTAATAAAATCCCAGTGAGTATCAGTAATGGATTAACTCAAACTGAACTTTGCATGAAAATATTTTCTGAACTTTTCAAAAAAAAAAAAAAAAAGAATTATTCATTTATTCTGGCAGTGACATCGATCTCTGTACTGCCTGTTTGTTTGTGCGCCGTTGGCTTTCTCTATGAAAAAAGATTCCTGTATGAAGAACTGAAGATGGAAACAATCCAGTGTGGATCCGGAGCCAAACAAAGGCTCGTGTGCTTTACAACAATGACAGCAGGACCCCAGAAGAACTGGCAAAGGACTTCAAGTGTCAGTGTCCAATTTACGTCAGAAGCAGAGTTAAAAATTCAGTGGCAGACAGTAATTAATGTAGCTAGTCTTCACCGTCAAAGTCAGTACCTTCCATTTCTACCGTTTACCCACAGACAAAGAACTTAATGAGGTGCAAACATACAAGGGAAACCACGTTCAGCCGCCGTTTGTGCAGCCAGGTTGCGATGGGTGAGAGAATTAAATCAACGCCAATAATATAAACAGTAATTTGAGCAAAACAAACTTTAAGTTGAACTCAATGAAGTTATTTTTATTTTAGACAAACTCAATATATCTATTTACCTGATGGTATCTGATAGGACAAAGAAAGCAGAATGTGGACAGTCTGTCAGAATCACAGACTTTAGTTTTGGCTGTGTGAAGTGCTGCACCAGCAGGCCGCTCTGTCAAAGACCAACAATAATTTAAATGGAAGTAATCAGAGCAAAGCATCCACGATGAGGACGGGGACAGGAACTGTCAGCGAGAAGACCGACACTCGGGTGTTCACAGCAATAATTCATTCAAATTAACAGGAAACATCACAAAGACAAAATAGCTAAAAATCTATATTCTTCCTCATGTTTCTCGTACAGATGGATTACCGCAGGCTGACAGTCTTAAAAATCAGAGAGAAATGTTTTGGTGAGCAAAGTGTCCACACACACACTCACACCGACCAACAGCGTTACTTTGGTCCGTTTGTTGTCCAACGCGATGCTACTTCGTCTACAGAGTAAGTGAAGGACACTGTGCGCCTGCAGCACACCTCAGTGTGAATGATGAACACGCACACTGCTCATGTACAATCATTTACAAATCAGCTCATTCCCATCATTCCTCTCAGTCAGGTTCCAGGTGGAGGGGGCGGAGCTAGTGGATTCTGGTCAGCTCCTCCACGATCTTAATGACCTCGTCCACTGTGGCTTCACGCTTCATGCCGCTGCCGTCATCGATCTGAAATGGAACAACCCCACAGCGTGAGCCTCTGCAGCAGCAACAGCTACGTCACATTTAATCAACACCGACACGTGTGCACGTGAAGGGAAGGAGGCGTGTTTCTAAAGCACTTACCCAGGGTTCTTTGCTGTTCTCACACTCTTTGCTTTTGTTTTCAAAGCCATTTTCACCAGGCGTGCTCTAAAGGTATTCAGCCAATCTCCACCAAATACTGTGGTGTGATAAATCTAATGAAGACCAGCTCGTTAAATTTGAGTGTTTACGGGTTTTGGATATGGGCTATTGGCCGGAACCATGAAAGCTGAGCTCAGTGAGGTCTTCCTTAAGCCCGGTCCACACTGTGTAATTTCAGCAATCTTATAGTTTCACTGCAAGCCACACTGTGCCACATGGATTTATTTAAATTAGGTAGGACTACAAATTTGATGCGTGCAGACTGTACAATGTAACACAGTCGTGAAAACACTCAGAATGAAATGTCATCACAACGGAAGAAGACGCTCCTATTTGCCAACACGTCCCACAAAATGTGTCACAATAGAGACGACAAAGCTCACTTATGATAGTAGATTGGACAGACTATGTTTCTGGTGAGGGTGACTGCTTTTATCAGCTGTTTAGAGCCACACTTTTTTTTTTTTTTAATGAAAGAGTGGGATTGAGCGTTCTGCTGGACACCTCGCCTGCACTTTTCTGCCAGGGAGGAAGAAGAAGAAGAAGAAAAAAATAAAAAAATAAACTATGCACACAGGCTGTATCATTTCGTACTGGATTTTGAGATGTTGGTCGTAGGATTTCTAACACTGTGATATTTTCCCCAGGACGTCTTTAGTTGCAAGAGTGTGACAACGGCCGTCTTTGAACCTGTCACACAGTGCGACATGAGACCACAGTTTCAGCGCCACGACCAAAGATAAAGCCACGTTTCTTTCGCGATGCTGGTCTTTCGTCTGGGACATCCGAAAATCGCACAGTGGTGTGATATTACCGTTTAAAACCGGACTCCGCCCACCGTCCTCTATGCAGTCATTAATTATGACATCAGTGGGATGACCAACGCCAATGTGAGATTTGTCACATCGACAGCATCAGCTGGGCCTGAATTAAATGTGAGATAGAGCTAATCTTTGTTGTGCAGTGTGAACATGCTAATTCAGACTTTCCATATTAGTTTCTGCCACTTAATGTCATCCTACATCTGATTTCTGTGCGCTCACTGGCGATGTAACTGCTATGACGATTGCTGTCAGATCACACGTAGGTTACTTATGATGAAGTGTAACAAAAACACCGTTCCAAATAAACAAGTAATGTTTTCCAGATGGAAACACTCAGATATAGGAAACATCCGGTTCATGTCACTTGACCCAATAATGTGGTTGTTGCGTAAACATGGTCCTAGATCGGATCTCTGTCCATGTGACTGCTAATTGTCAGGCCAGGATAAAAGTCACTCACAAATAATGCAAACCGTACAGACAGAAACAAACAACGGTTCATATCACTTCAGTGAATGATGATGAATTTTATGCAGCTTTTAAAAACTTTTGTCAATTAGAGTATGTTATTTGAGAGCTTGTGCACGTTAACTGCAGGCGCTTTGCTGGTGCTCCTGGACTGACAAGAACAGCTCTAGGCACGCTGTCGTAGAAATGAACGAGGGCAGCAGGCAGCAGTTTCCTGGTGTTTAATCACATGCAGGGACACAGAGTATTCACAGAGAATGCACTCATACAAGCAAACTTGCACCTCTGTACTCCCTTCTGCTAGAACTGAGTGTGCACGTGTACTGGCACAGTGCGAACCTGGTGAGTGGAGGGGGAACGCTGTGCTCCTCCGAGGTCATCACCTAGGTACCCTGTAGGATGGACTGTCACTGCTTTATAAGCGCACTGTGGCAGATTTATCAGATAATCTTTCAGCTGTTGAACTACTCCCGTCTGCATCATTCTAGAGAAACTGCAGATGAATTGCAGTTATGCAATTCATAAATATTCTTTTGACCTGCACATTTTTCACTTGCATAAACGCTTCTGTTAGAGTTCTATCCAAGATGAGAAAATCTAACCACATTAGGCCCATCGTGCATTACTTTATTGGCTTCATGTGCACAAGAGCAGATTTGAAGGTTTTGTTGTTTCTATATAAATTATTTTATCATAAAGTACCCTCTTATATGGCAGACTTCATAAAGTCTTATGCACATTCCTGTACCCTGCTTTCTTAAAATAAGGGCCCACATGGCGTTCCAAAGGTAGAAAAGTCAGCAATTTACAGGACTTCCATTATTTTCTCTGGGATTAACCTCCCTGTTGAACTAAGACAGTCTGATGCTGTAGGGTCAAAACATACTTACTTCTTACATGAAGGCACACTCGTGCCCTGAGAAGCCCCCGCTGGTAATTTGTATCACGGCATTCAATTGGATGAGTGTTGGCTTGTTCACTTTGGTAGATATATTGGCAGATATTCACTGAAGCATGTCCTTTTTCCTATGATGCTATATTTGAAAATAAAAACATCTAGCTGTGTTCCTAACTTAACCATGCTACCACATGGGGATTTGAGTATAGGGAAAGCTGAAAGGCTTAAAATTTATGCAGACTAAATATTGATGTGATTTTTGTGGCCGATTGGTGAGGGTAGGGTTATGAATAAGATGCAGCTACCGGGGTGAATTGAGCAGTCCTTGGAGGGTCTTGGTAAAAACCGATCACGCTCACAATAAAATCTGTCTGAGATACACTCATTTTGGATGTCCAGTTCAAATTTGGTCAAACTCTGACAAATTTTGTTCAAGTTATCATGGGCACAAGAAAGACTGATGGATACACATGCTGACAGAGTGTAAATCTATATCCCGCTTATGGCCTTACAGCCAGCAGCGGATAATTGGCTGTTGTGCACCATTTACTATTCTTACGGCCAACATTTATCATTACCATTGGGGGATTATGATTTCAATCTCAGTGGACTTCAGTTTCAAGCTCTATTCATAAAACAGAGGACTCTCCTGCTGATAAGCACACCAAGATCATTTTCATGCTTCTGTCAAGTCAAGTCTGGGAGCACGCGCTGATGCTGAGCTTCGCTGCATCCACGACACCACCTTACCTCCCCAGGTCCTGGATGGCAACCATCCAGGCAGACATGCTTCGACAACTATTTTGTTTTTTTTCTTTTCTTCTTCTTCTAGTAAGCTTTGTCCTTTTCCAAACCATGTTCCTTCTACACCCACATCCACTGAGGCATTTTGTAACTTTGGGATATATAAATAAATCTGAATAATATTTCAACCTCTTTCACACTGCTGAAAAGGTTCTAAATAAATTATATTTACAGACCCACAAAGGCTGCAGTAATCAAGCCTGTGTGTGTGTTTCTCATCTAACTGAACGTAACTGAGTTAAATTTAGTTACTTACATACATATCATCTTCTTCTAAGGTTGGGCATTGAAAGCCTGTTGGAAGATTTAGCCTATGTGAGTGGCTCCCATCAGCTTTATAAACATCATACAGGGATCGGAGGATAAAATAAAACTCGGCCCAGTGCTTGTCCAGTCTTGACTTGAAGGGATTCAGTGTAGGTGCTATTATGACCCCCGGGGGGGTAGGGAGTTCCAGGTGTTAGTTGCTCTTAGTGTCAGGAAGTTCTGCCTCATGATCTTGATTGCTCGCTGCTTCTGTGGTTTCAAGTCATGACCTCTGGTGTTGTTTGTGTCCCGCTTTAAGTAGTTTGCATCAACCTTGTAAACTCCTTTAGCATGTTTGAACAGCTCAATCATAACCCCACGGACTCTTCTATACTGCAGGCTAAGCAACTTCAGGGCTCTTATGCGGCTTTCATACGCTTCATCCTGCAGTTCTGGCACCAAGTTGGTTGCTCGGCGCTGAACGTTCTCTAGCAAGGTAGAGTCCTTCTTATAGGCTGGGTAGCACACCACACTGGCATACACTAGGTGAGGACGGACTCGTGCTTGACCTTGTTACTTGTCCGACAGTTTAACAAAGATGTAATTACTTTCCCCACACAGGACCTTTGGCATTTTTCAGTTTGTCTCTCCATTCTATTCATATCTTGTATAAACATCTGAGATAATCAGAGCAACAAACAAAGTCGAGGCAAACTGACCCATTTCCCATCTCTGTATGTGGAGTCACAGCATGACATGGTTTCTGCATCACTTCAGAGTGTCAGTAGGCTGTTTGGCAAAGGTACATGGGGTCAGTAATTAGTCCTGCTGTTATTTAGAGTCTTGGTTTTGTTTCACCCGTTTGAAAAATGCAGATGAATTACAAACTTTCACATACCTTATATTGTGTCTGCACAGATGCATCTAATTTCAGATCCCTCTCATTTCAATGAAATTTTTTTTAATATTGATGGATTCCAAAATACTTTTTTAAAAATCATTATCCTGCAACCTAGAAAAGGAACATATTTATTGATTCCTGCAGAAGAACATTCTGCATTCTTGTGCTGCAGCACCAAGGATTTCACTGCCAGACATTCAAAGATGAAAAACACTTTGAGCCATTGTGAGAAGGTTGTATACATCATGAAGGCAAGTCTCACAGCGGCAATAAAGTCTTCTTTCAACACTAAACTGTCCCGACAGCACAACACAGAGTGTGCACACAATGCATTGACCTTATACACAAATGGCACTGCAATAACGTCATTTTCAAAGTGGGTTATACTTGCGAAGCAATAAAGTCAAATATTCCTAAACCTGTATGCGTGAATATTGTTTACTGACAAAGTGTGCCTGTCTTTGCAGGTTTTACAAACAAGAATAATAAAGAGAAAAGCACATAAAAATTGAATTTCAAACATAAATATACCAAAACATAATACCGAAGAAAATGGCTGCAAGAAATCTAAAAGAAATTTTAAATATTTAAAAAAAAAACAAAAAAAAAAACCATAGAAATACTTTTCCTCCAGTTTCATCATGAAAGCTGAACTTTTCATGCACACAAATGGTCCCCCTTTTGCTTCAACAACAGGAACAGAATCAGAAACTTGTGAAAACTTTATGGCCGATGAATTATATACAGTTACATATATACAAGTGTTTCATTTGAGGAAACTTCAAAGTATGTGCAACATTTGAGTCAACCTTGTATCTACCGAGTTGTCAGTGGAGTAATGATCGAGTAACGTCTCCAACAAGTGCAGCACCCAAATGTCCAGTTACTTTTCATCCCTTAAAATGTGGAACCACTTACAACAAGTGCCAATTCCCACATCATTCACCCGATTTGGACACAATTCCCCTTAAATTAAAACTGAACCAATCTGGAACTCTGGGTTTGTTAAAGGTTCAATACTGCTTCATTTCTTCAGATTTTTCCATAGAGGCAGGACCCAAAAATAACCAGAATTCACCTCTAACGGATCATGGCGACTATGTGTGCCAAGGCGTATGTGTTGTGAAACGGTATACAGACTTTTGCTCCACTCTGTGCGTTAAATAATTTTTTCTGAAACTGAATTGAAAGTGTGTGTAAACCTCTTGGTCCTTTGTGGAGCATCCGATTTAAAAATAGGAGCCTGTATGAAACTGTATTTCCTTTTTTGCGTGCCGGGAAGGGTGGGGGATCACCACTGAAACCGTTTTGGGGTTTAAGCTCATGTAAAACACCAGTGGGTCATAGGTCACATTTCGGGGTTTTGCTTTGATCTCCACCTGTTTTTTGGCGTTTATAAAATCACCTGGGTTTATTTATTTATTTATTTGTGTGTCTGTTTGTCTGTCTGTGGGCAGGATTACGTAAAAACTACTGGACGGATTTTGACAAAATTTGAACCACAGATAGGTCTTAGGCCATGGATAAGCCCATTACATTTTGAAGGTGATCCGGATCGAGATCCCGATTCTGGATCATGTTTTCATTTTTTACCATTTTAAGGATTACCTCAAAACTACTTGATAGATTTTTACAAAATTTAAACCACAGATAAGTCTTAGGCCATGGACGACTCCATCAGATTTTGGAGGAGATCCGGATCGGGATCCTGATTCTGGATCATCTTTTCTTTT
>OMMV01188620.1:0-12928 GCA_900302635.1 Chatrabus melanurus | reverse complement strand
TTTGTGTTGGTTGGGATGTACACTGTGTACATTGTTTTTGTGGGAAACATAAAATATATTTGTTACCGTGTATTTGTGTGTTTTGAGTATAAAAACAATATTATAAATATTTACACACTTATATAACACACTTATGTATGTACTGTCTGTAGTAAGTGTAACACTGAACAAAAAAAAAGGCCTAAATCATTAGGATGAATGGAGAAGAAGTGTTTTCCATTCATCATAGTGTTTTACATTGAGCACATCAGTGTTCAACTGGTTCTTATAAATGTCTATTCATATGATGGTTTGTGTGTGTCATTTGAAAACAAAATACCATTTTGAGAAGAAATAACATTGTTTTGAATGTAAAGTTTCATTTTGCAGGAGAACTGAGGGGTTTTGCCCATTGTGTGTGTGTGTTTTTGATTTGTGTGTAGAGTTCTGAGAGTATGAGGCATGCTTTCAGAAAATGTGTGTAAACAATCGAGAAAAACTGTAATATAAAAACACAGTCTTTATTCTAAACCAGGAACGGTGCAGAATTCAGTCCAAAAGCAGGCAGCAATGTCCGTGAGGGGATAGGTAGGTGGATTAACCAGGCAACAGAGCTCAAGGTCCAAAACACAGAGAGTAATAAACTGTACCAAGTAACAGTGTCCAAAAACGGCAGGAAAACTCAGGGAGCAGCGTGGTTCAGCAACAGGAAATCACTCACAAGGAACACAAGAAAATCACGGCAAGAAGAGGGCTGCAAAACACAACATTCTGGCAGGGACTGAGTAAAACACAGGGGTTTAAATAGAGAGATAATCAGGGTAAAGAAAGATGATGAGGGGAAACACACGAAGAAAGCAACAGAAACACACAAAGGTAGAGAATGTCAAAATAAAACAGAAAGAGGGTGCAAAGAGACTCCAACAGAATTTAACCAGAACAGAAGAGGCTAAGTAAATAAACAGTGGACACAGAAAATAATAACACAACAGAGAGATCTATGGAATGAGCACGAATAAAACCTGAGGAATATAATAACTAAGAATTGAACACAGCATAAAAGCAAACTACAAGAACACAGGGAAACTAAACCAGAACTAAACAGACATAGGAATAAATATCAGAACAGAATAAACACTAAATAGAAACAGAACTAAAACCCAGAACAGGGAATACTTAATTAACCAAAACTGGAGTCATAAAATAAATCCAAAACTGGGAACACAAAACAGAACCCTAGAGGGAAGCAGAGGAAGGACAGACACAGACACTAATCATCACAGTCCTAAGTCCAGCCGTAAGAGAATGCATCCAGAAATATTAAATTGTGTCTCCAGTGGTCATCAGTATCAAACACTGCATTAAGATCTAATAATAGCAGTACTGATGTAGTGTGTGCATCCATGGCGAGTAGTCTGTGAGACCTCCTCCACAGGGGTTGGACACAACAGACCGGTGACACACGACTTTCAATTGTGACCATCAGAGGGCGCTGTGGAAATGGTGACAGTTGTTGCTCAACAAAAACTCTAAGCATTCGAGCTGTTTCCATTTTAAATCGTACAGTACTTGGTGATGGAGTCTTGCTTTTTCGACACCCAAAATAATTTTCTCCTCCAACATCGTCCCTTTTATGCAACAACTCGGTGGCGATGATGAAGGAGGAACTCTCACCCAATTAGCACCTCGATGTTCATGTTAAGAAATCGATGGCTCCCTCATCACTTCACAATCAATACACGTGAGTGGGTCCAGACCCTCTTTTTAGAGGGTGGAGTTAGAACGAGGGGCTGGACGATCGAAACTATGTGGTGACAACGTCAGCAGGTGTCCTGAATCCCATGTCCCTTTCAGCACTGTGAACCACTTTCTAATTGTTCCTCTGTTTCCCCTGTGAGATCTGTCACAGATTTACCGCTGTGGCGTCCTGCGCACACACATGCTGTGGGGAAACAGCATTTGCTCCCTCAGGCCCTGTGACAGTTGTTCAAAACTCATTTCATCAGCTCAGGAACATTTCTGACTGATTGTTGCTTCCCCCTAGTGGAAGCTAATGAAGCATTGTGCAGGGACATGATTTTTGTGACGCAGGAAACTGAAATGGACACTGCAGGAAGGAAACTAAATCTAAAAAATGATAAGCAAACAAACAATGTCATCTCAAATAGACTGAACCTGTTTTAATACAAAAAACTTTCAACTTAGGTGACGAAAACAGCCGGAAAAGTTTTTACATTGCCATAATTCTTCTGCAGATTTAAAAAATATATATATACACGGTAGACGCATTTATCAAAAATGACTTGCAATTACAATCACACATCCATGCACTTACACACACACACACACACACATACATACACACACACTGATGTCAAGAGCGTCTAAAGCACTAACCAACACATGTAGACAATTAATCATCAACCCTTCAGTTAATTACCAACATCCTGGTGTAGCTGCACTTGTCCTTATCTGAACTGCACAATGAAATAAACTGGCCACACTGTAAGAAAATCCTCTTACTCAAGCTAAAAGTCATCAGTAACAAACAGGAAGAACTCAGATTCATTCTATTTCTGTATACTGGGGGGCTCCACCCCACTAAAATATCTTGCACAAGTATCAAATGTTGAATAATAATAGTACCAGATACCATAAAGCTCAAAAATAGGATGAAGTGGCTCTAAACATGAGGATACCTCTGGCATCGATTTCATCCTGAAATAGGACCGTGCTGGACTGAACCCAAAATCGACATCCTAGTAGAAAAGACCAGACTGAAAACAAACATGAAAAGGCCAGCAGCCTCATTCCAGGTCAGATCAGGCAACAGGATTTCAAACATGACATATATGGACAGGTCCACAAAGTGTCATTTCACAATTTTACCACACTCTGTCAGTCTGATGACTAGAAAAAGCATTTTAATAAGCTGCTCATGAAAGGGATTTTAACAGATTCCAAAGGGAGCTGACAAGAACTATTCTGAGATGAGAGTACTAACTGAGTTTCATAATGACCAAACTAAAGCTGGAAGAAGTAAATCCTACACAGGCCCATTGGTACCGGTGCTTATCCATGGATACTGTAGCGTTAAGTGGATGAGAATCTATGACTCCCCCTGGACGGGACATCAGTCCATCTCAGGTTATATCCCCAGCCAAAGCTGGTACCCATTTATAGCTGGGTGGACCGACACAATGGAGATAAAATGTCTTGTCCAAGGACAGGTAGCATGACCGGGAATTGAACTTAGATCTACATATTGGTAGTCCAACTCCTTTCCCATTGCTACCAATAATTCCGAAATGATAAGCCAAAGGAACAATCCCAAAATTTCCATGCCACATCTATCAAATAACAAACCACATTAGTTACAAGTCAAAGGTTAACAACTCATGGACATATAAGCAATTTCAGTGTGTGTATGGGGAAGGAGGGGGCAACCCAAAGCTGGGAAACTGTGTGTTGGACCATTTTAAAAAAAATTTAAAATAAATTGTGTAAAATAAATTTTTGTTATTATTGTTGTTAATAATAATGTTATATAAAAACAAAACATTCAAATTTTAATTATATATTTAGTTTAAATTTTTGCATATTTTAAGGTGGAGGTGGTTGCTGGTATCAGCCTAATACTACTAAAAACCACAATGATGCTACATCACAAATAAGTCCCATATAGGCCCTGAGGCCCGTTGGTGCCAGCACTCATCTCTGGATTCTATATCATGAAGTGGATGAGAGTCTATGAGAGAGACAGGCATTCCTGGATGGAACACCTGTCCAACACAGGTGATTTTCCCGGCCAAGGGCAGTACCCGTTTACAGCTGGGTGGACTGCGACAATGCATCTTGTCCAAGGACACAAACAAGTAGCATAAGCAGGATTTGAACCCAGGTCTACATATTGGTAGGTGAGCTCCTTAGCCACTGAGCTACCTGCTCTATTACTGCAGTAAAATCCAATTAATTTGGATATAATTACCTATGCTAATTTGGCTCAATCAAAACTGTCAAATGGAACTAAAGTGAGTTGCATTTCAAAATTGCATTCAGATGTTTGCATCCTGGAAAATTTTGGTGTGGATTTGTAAAAGAGTTACGTTTCAAAGGAAAAAGTGAGTGGATTTAAATGATACATATGATTTTCTGAAGAGTTCTAGATGTTGTGGCCTGGTATACAGCTGATTAAATGCAGAGAATCACATGCATATAGTGTGAAAATATTTAATAATATCCATACATTTAAAAAGTAGGGGCACACGTCCCCTTGCCTCTCCCACTCACCTACTTCTTAAGCCCATGTACCGACTAGTGAAGTGCACTTGTCCACTTTACATGTTTTTACACTTTTTCGATGCGGAGTACGTGGCAGAATTTGGACTGCGGGTTGGTCACCAACTGTTGGTGTTTGGACTCCTCACCTGCTCCTTGGCAGGGTCCCATCCCATGGATCCGAGTGGATGGACTGTGTGAAAATTGGGACACTGTCTCCTTCTTTCTGTGCATGTTTAAAAATTCTTGTTGTACTTCGTCTTATTCATCTGTTGTCATTGGCAGTATGGCCATAGCAGATGGTCACCCCTCTGAGTCTGGTCTGCTTGAGGTTTCTTCCTAAAATATTAGGTAGTTTTTCCTTACCACTGTTGCCATCGTGCTTGCTCAGGGGGTGGGTAAGGTTAGACCTTACTCTTGTGAAGCGCCTTGGGGCGACTATGTTGTGATTTGGCGCTATATAAATAAATTGAATTGAATAAATTTAATTGAATTTACAGAGGTACAAGACACAAATGACGAGCTCATAAACAACAGCAAACCATTTCTATCCAAGGCTAATCTCAAAAGAAGCACCTGGATTTTTATAATGGGGTCTGCAAAGGTTCATTTTACTCATTTCATAAAGCTAAAGAAGAAGCAACACAAAGAATAATTTAAACGTACAACATCTTGTGCCAAACGGTCAAAAATGCTGAAGATGAGAAGAAGCAAAAGCAGCTGAGACAATCAAAGAGGAGTGAGTAAATTAGTCCCTTTGGGACATGAGGATGTAATGAAATGGCACATGATGTGAGACGGGGGGGATTTGTTGGAGGCCAGTGAAGGATGGCTAGATGTCCAGTGTCCTTCAGGGCCCTGGAGGAGTATTCCAGGCTCCATATTTAGAGAAAACCTGTTCGATACGGCATGTATAATTGATGTGAAGTAATGCTAAACCAGGGTTAGGCCCTGCTCCTCTGGATCACCGCAGCACGTACAACAGGGGAGATCTATTGGAGGAGCTACAGATTGGCGCGATTGAGAGGAGTGATAAATTATGAAAAGACATTACTGGTGCTTTTGTTGAATTTATTACTGATGATGCTGAGCCAGATGAGGAGCACTAATGTGCCGACTGGAGCCTTTCCGCTGTAATTGTCTTGGCACGTTGACGGCAGGGCACTCTGACTAGCTGGCTTTGAGCCAAAAACCCTAATCAAGGGCCGCTGCATCATTCAAAGAACAGTATCTGATGTCTCTTTTATAGTCCTAAAAGTATGCTGTCTATTGACCCATTAAGGTTTTATGGGATGTCCTTTGGTAAGCAAAAATATAACAACCCATTAGCCACTTCCTTCCTAATACATTGCACAGATTTCCTGGAAACTAAGTTTAAATTAGTATGGAAAAATAGAAGCCATTAAAATCTACTTTTAATCCTAAACAAACACAAGTGATACTATTTGCGTTATAAAAGGAAATTTGAAGAAATAATCACCTGAGCACAAGTGAAGCAGTAAACACCAAAGTTGCAGGTTAATCAGGAGAAGGGGCCAAGGGTCGGCCCTTACCTTCAAATGAGGACATGGGTTCCAGAATGCCAAACTGCTTGAGAACTGCCATGAAAAGGATGATAACCACGCCAATAGCAAACAGCTCCATGCCGTGGATCACCATGGCTTCAGTGCAAGGGAAGCCCAATCTGGGGCCCAAACTCTAAGGAGCGACTAAGGGAAGCCTCACAGGTCGACCACAAGTGTTCTGGATAGAGCTGAGCTGACAAGAAGAGTTAAGGAGTCAGTGGTGGGAGGCTACATGGGGTTTGAATCCAGGCCGCTGAGACAGCAAGCTGGACGATTGCTGCTTTAATGTCAACAGTAATGTTGAAATGGAAAATATGTGGAAGCCGACATATATGGAAAACCTCCCTGTGTGGACCCATGAGGGAAAATAGGGGCTGTGTCACAGGCTGTTTGTTGCTGCGCATTAAAGGAGACGTTTAGAGTCGCTTTCCAGACATTCTTCCTGCAAACAATCGTACCGTAACGTAATCCACACACGTGTGATCAGTCTTCACATCATCAAAGAAAAATCACATTTTGGTTTTAGATTAAAACGTCTCCTGGAAAAATCAAAAAGCTCAGTGGAGTCTCGGTGTCCATGCACTTTTTCATGACTTTGGTCCTTGATGCGTTCATTAGGAGGGAGTAACACGCAGCTGACTTTCCAACAGGCAGAACATTCAAGAACAGAGATGCAACAAATGCCAAAACCTTCTCATCTTCCATGCTATTAAGCAACAAAACACATTAGCGGTTAGAAATAAATTACCAGCATCAATCACAAGAGTGATTTCTGGAACAAAAACAAGCTCTTTGTCTGTAGTGTCCAACAACGCCCAAGTACAGTCCAACTCAGGCTCCAAGGAATCTGCTCACAATACTGCGGAGGACACGAAGACACAAAGAAAAGTTTGTTTCCAAAAAGACGATAGAACTAAACACAATCACGACATAAGAAAAAGAGAAAACCACAATCACACTTTTTCTTCTGGGACAAGCTGCTGCTGTCACAGCAACCACTTTCGTCTTGTTTCTCCTCCCGAATCTCTTTGATTATACTCCTTCAGTTTCCCAAACATCTTTAGTTGAGGACTTCAGGTTCAACTCAGAGTTGCCAAGTGCAGCTCCGTCACGCCTGCTTTGGTTGAGCTCACTTTGTACAAATCCAGCTCCAGATATGGAAAAGCGCAGACCTGCGGAGATGGCACTTAGAGCAGGGAAATCCTGAGAAAGTGAAAGAAGCTGTCAGGAATGAAACCTCCTCCACACATAGTTTTCCAGCACTCCTCTCTCTGCTCCTCTTTATCTGTTGCTGCGCCTGTTTTAAACTTTTTTCTCCCTCACCTTACTGAGGTTTAAAATTAAAGTAGTACAACATAAACCTTCTCCTCTGGCTTTTGCATTTATCCTTCTGGTGGTCGCTTCCCACTGTGCTGCACTCCTCATTTTCTCTGTGTGTCCATCTGACTTGCTTTTGCTCCCACAGCTTGCAGCCTCCTCCCTCCATCTCCTCCATCATCATAACTTTGGCCAACCACAGACTTTCTCTCCCTCTCTGACTTGTTTTCCTTCTCAAAACTATCTCTCCCTTCTCTGCCACATCCATGTCGTCACCTTTCCTCCTCCTCTTCCTCCTTCTTCATCCCCTTAGTTTGTGGTGAGGTCACCGTATCCAAAGGAGTATGGAGTGAGATAAGGGGAACAATACCCACAAACACACTGATGCACATAGCTCAAATAGCTGGGACACCCTATTTCCATCAACTCCTGCTCAAACTCTCTCCTTTAATCTATTTTCCTCTCTTTTGTCAGCAGAACATGGCACAAAGCTATAAATATACATTTAACATCTCAAAAGTATTTTGCTACTTGGAAAAAAGTGCAACAAACAAACAAATAACTATAATAACTCTGTAACAAATTGTTTGTTTATGGAACGCATGGGAAACCAATGTGTGAGCTGCATGCCACATCAGACCAGATGCTGGGGCCAGATGCTGGGGCTTGATGCACAATCCGGCCCATAAATATTTGGATATTAATGATGTTATTTTTGCCATTTACCAAAGCATACCAAGTTGAAAGCATGTAATTAATACGAGGTGAGAATGAAGCAATTCAGGTTTCATTTGAGAGTATTTGTTTTCAACATGTATATTTTGTATGTGGTCCTTCCCTTTATAAGGGCCCAATAGTAACTGAACAAACAAATAAGCAGAAGGTGAGTTGCCATTTCTAATACTTAGCTGCAAACCCCTGAGCAGAGAAAAACATTGGTGTGAGGTAAAAACAGAATTTATTCTGCCGTGGAACAACTGGATCAGTCAAAAAAGCACAGCGCAGGACGTCCGTACGCTAAACTTGTGCGGAAGGGAACTGACGAGGAGAATGGTCAAGAATACAGCCGTGTCCGGTACACAGAAAGGCAGTCTTTCAGGTGACACTGTCTGTAAAGGAAGCAGCAAGAGAATAATCCAACTACACAAAACACAGCAAGCAAACATACCAGTGCAGCAGAACAGGAAATGGCAGGCTAAACTCAAGGAACACACAGAGGAAACGTAGGTCAGCAACTCTGAGGCAAACACGAGAACAAAATGCGAAAGAGCAGGTATCAAAGTGAGACAATCTGGCACTGGAGGGAGGGAATTGTGATGGTTAAATAGTGAATAAAACAATTAAACAGGATATCAGAATGCACGTGAACCTGGAAGTCCTGGTGACAAGAAGTGAAGCCAATAAAAACACACACACACACAGAGCAGATGTCAAAATAAAAGCTCGAGGAACAAAAGCACCAGAAACGTGAACCATGACATTAGCTTGCATTAGCAACCAGTAGACAGTTTTCTTCAGTCTTTCAGCCGCACTACAAAATGGGAACGCAGAGTAAGTATGTCCCTTTTGGGCTCCTGTATCAACATGGCTGTGCAACACTGCGGCTTCCATGAGGGGACTCGCTCACATGTAGACATGAAGGGCTCATTCCAAGCTCATGCAAACACTTCGATTCATTGTTGCAAGTCATTATACACTAATGAACAGATAGTTATTATGAATGCTGTATTCCATTTCTGCAAATAAACACCCCTAAATCCTACACACTGTAGCTTTAGGCTTACTTGAAAATGTGAATACACTTGAGTAAATTACCTTTGGTTTTATTGCAAAGTTTACCTCCCAACATTTACTGAAGTAAAAACAGCAGGTTAGATCTAGAGTGTAAAACAGTTGTGAGTTTGATTTGTCAGTGTGCTTTAGGTCACCGTCAGTTAAACAGACAAAGACAACAAAGAACATTACCTCCTTGCCAGAGGCAATAAATATTACGGAGTGCGTTGTGCTGACACCCGTGCATTCCCGCACAATAACACATTCTCCATCATGTTTGTCATCATGTGATGCATCTCAGATCATGATCTTCTCCATTTTCTTCCCATCATTTGGACACAACACAGAAAAGAGAATTGTTCGAGCTTTTTAAAAATGTTTTCCCTCCAAACTCAAATCCTCTATATTTTAAAATCTTCTTTTCTTTAATCAACAGAACAATGAACCAACTATATGATTTGGTCACACCTTATGTGTTTCCATATTGCACATAAGCTTGTTTTGGCTTTTCAGCCGAAAAAGGCTTTCTTCACTGACAGTGACTGCTTTTTGGACTTCATATTCAATTCAATTTATTTACACAGTGCCAAATCACAACATAAGTCGCCCCAAGGCGCTTCACATGAGTAAGGTCTAACCTTACCCACCCCCTCAGCAAGCATATTGGCAACAGTTGTAACTGTCATATTGACAATTAACAGCAATATTCCACATGAAAATGCAGCACTTGAACTTTAACGTTTTTTGCCGACAAATAATAAAGTACCAATAACACACACCAGGTTATGAAACAGCTCATTAGCTAATTCTCCAATTCTGTTTGTTGGATGGGCACACTGTTCTTAGCAAAATGTTGAATTGGAAGTGGTCCTCCAGCTTGCAGATCACTCCTTTTTTGGGCTTGATACTGGAAAAGATTTTTTATTTTTTTTGCACTTCATGGGAGTAATTATGGTGCTGCCTTCCATCAGAGGACAGCACGCGTTGTGAAGGGGATGGGGGAAGCCGTTTGTATCCTTATCCTTCAAAAATTATAAACAACTGGAAAGCGCGACGGGTCGTGTCTCTAGAGGGTGGCGACTGATGCGGTGCTGAGGAGCCGTCTGCAATATGGCGGCACCTGGATTCAAACTTGAGGTGGCTCATGCAAGTGGGTGTTTGGAACATCCTTTCACTCAGCAAGGATGACTATTTTCCGCTGCTGTCGAGGTAGCTTGGAAACCTCTACATTGCAGTCGCAGTGCTCTCTGATGTCCACTGACCTGGAAGTGCAGGCCAGACCTCAGTGGGTGGATACATCTACTTTTGATACATCTACTTTTGGTCTGGTCACTCCACTGGTCAGTGTACCAAGGGTGTGGCAGTTATTGTGATGCATGGGCTCCTTTCATGTTGACAGCTATCACCCCTATCATTAAATGTATTATGAGGCTCAGTCTAAAGCATTCTTTGGGTGTCTTGTCTGTTGCCTCATTATACACTATGACTGCGGTGAGTGAAACTGTATCTTGATGAGGGAGCCTTTTTATTCGCACTTTCACTCTGTGATTGATGACTGCCTTAGAGGAGTGTCACGCTGCACGTGGGTAATTTCACCATGACCACAGGCACTCACAAAGTTAGTTACGAGGACTTTATTGGCCCCCAGGATCTGGCAACTATGGTGAAAATGGCTGAGTGCTGGTAGCCCCCACTGTTTTGCAAAGTCAAAGGATACAATTTGCTGGACTCTGGTTTCAGTGTTGAGATCAGCACCACTGGACATGGCATTCTAATGCCGGAGTTGTAGCTAAAGAGATTGATGATGTTCTCATGATAAGATGCTGGCAACATCTGCAGAACTTTAGGGTCTTTTGAAGTGCCCAGCTCTGACCACAGTCCTTTTACGATTGCCGTCTGGTCAGTGTACCGGACTTAATCTGGCTACAGTTGAAGATCAGACTGTTTCATTGGAGTTTTCATGCAGTCTGGGTGGGGGACTTTTAAATATGAACACGACAAATGACCCATCTCCACCACCAAGGTTGTTGTGGCTGATCTTCATGTCATCTGCACATCACTGAAATTCAGTGACAATGCAAAGGTGGTGAAACAAGTGAGGGAAGGTAAAGCAGCTGGGATATATGGTATCAGGTTTGAACTTCTGCAGGTGGGTGGGATGCCTGGGAAAAGCCTATGGAGTCATGAGGTCCATGGGCAGAGGTGTTTGGTGATGTAGGAGAATGAAGGTCTGAGTCTTCATGGTCCTGGTGCAGTCAGTGTTATTGAATGTTTGTAAGACTTTGAGTCTAACTAGTAACCTAAGGTGATGACTGGATGTCATTGGTACTAGGTATCTCTATGACTTTCTTATACTTAGGGAAACTTAGATAAGGTGTACTACTTACATTGTGAGGGAACCTCAGATACAACACTATGGCCATGTTTCCCTGAGCATGATCCAGCACATATATACCTCAGTGCTAAGGAACCCAGCACCTGAAAAACAGGAGATAACCACGACCAGGCTGGGGCAGATAGATAGATACTTTTGGAAGGTGTGGATGGACCGGTGGTCTGCCTAGGTGGTTACCAATCGGTAACGACGGTTCTGTCGTGTGGTGAATGCAGCAACATGTGATACCAGAGCATGCTCCCAGACCTAACTTGGAGGGCACACATAAAAAATGTCTACAATTTAAACACCATTCACGTGATGAGTTTGCAGGCCAATGTGTGCATTTGTGTTTAAATATGTTCATGTGCGTGTTCAGCAGTTTGGGAGATAACAACTGATGACTCTGTGATTGCTAATGCATCAAGGTAAGATTGGAAATGTGAGTGTGCACACTTGTGTGTTAATGCATTGACTATATTGGAGATAAAAGCCAGAGATGGGAGTCCAGAGTGAGAGAGATTGATTTCATTGTGGTGTTGAGCTTCCTTGCTTCTTACCAGAAAAATCTGACATCAATCATCCATTACAATATCAGAACTCTATTTTGGCTCTGCGGTCTCTGCTTTGTTACTAAGTGAGATTCTGTGGTGCCTTCATTGCAGCAAGAGCAGAAAATTTGCCCAAAAGGATGAATTGACATTTCAGTTTCATAAAGTGGATCAGGTGACAGAAGTTCGTTGCCACACACACCCTGCACCTGTGCGTGGTGCACGTGTGATGTTTGAATGAGCATACGTGCAGGAATTTGGGTCTATTTTTATGGCTGTTATGACTAACAAGTTTTTAAAAGGCATGACTGGCACTGGCTGCTGACACAACAGTTAGTCAATAGGGAGAGGAAACAGATTGTTTCTTCTGTGTCAGACACCTACATATTAGCAGAGATCAGGTCAAGCTCAGTGAAGAGGACACGCTCTTTGACTATATACAGTCAGCTCCATAAGTATTTGGACAGTGGCACACTTTTTGTAATTTTGCCTCTGTACACCACAATCACAATGTGCTTAGAGTGTAGACTATGAGCATTAATTAAACAGATTCAACTAAAGTATCAAATGAACTATTTAGGAATTGCAGTCATTTTTATACATAGTGCCTCCATTTTCAGAGCCTATAAGTAATTGAATTGGTAAATTCAATAAGGGCCCAACTCCATTTTTTGTTAAAGAATTGTTCTAATTTTCACAGCATATAATTATTTGGAAGGAAAACCGTTTTTAACATGATAAAATAATTGCTCTCTTGATTTCTATGAATCTTTCAAGAGAATCTGCCAACAGAAAAATTATGACAGCGAAAAATGTGGCCATGCTAAAAATGGAGTTGGGCCTTTATTTAATTCACCAATTCAATTGGTAAAACTAAAAATAAGGATTATTGTTAATACAAATCCTCACTTTCACAGCCACATTTCTTTAGATAAGTCAGGGGATGGATACATGAACATTTCCAAGTCAATGAATATGGCTTGGACTTCATTTATATCAATCATTAAGAAGTAGAAACAGTATGGCACTGTATGGAAAATCTGTCTGCAGTAGGCAGTTCTCAAAAATTGAGTGACAGTGCAAGAAGGAGA